>PVJH01014949.1:0-55186 GCA_004026705.1 Nesogale talazaci | reverse complement strand
GATAAAATGTGGGAGCTTCAGAAGTTTAGCCTGCTGTCTTTATGAATTCCAAACTAATAATAGTAAAAACCAAACATGTCCTTTTGTTGACTTATGCAGGGCAGGATCTGTGCCTCAGTAGACTTTCATTTTACATTGGTTTAAGAGTTGAATGTGTTAAGGCTTACAAAATTTCTAAAGAAACCGAAATGTTCATGTTTCTAGAGTTTCCTGAAGACCACAGTCCATTTCATTATTCTACTAAAAAACCTGGTTGCAATGCCACTTTGGCAATATGATAGAATACTAGATACATGTGCACACACACATATATAATGGGGAATTTCAGTTTGCTGAAAGATATTTTATCAAGGCATTACCAATGTTATCTTGAGCTGATTATGATTTCCATAGCTTTTATTCTTACCTAGAAATTACTGAATTAATTATTTTTAAATCATTATATTAAGGGCTCATACATCGTTTTTCACAATACATAAATACTGTGCCAAGCACCTTCGCATGTCCACTGCTGTTATCGTTCTCCAAACATCTGCCTTCTCCCCTGAGCCCTTGGTATCAGCTTTTCCATTCTTTCCCCTCCTCCTCTGCTCTCCCCTCCCCACCAACCCTCAACACTTTATAAATTATTCTTGTTTCATCATCTCTCACACTGCCCGACCTCTCCCCCAACCCACTCCTTTGATGTCTATCCTGCAAATAGGAGCTTATGTGTATATCCTTGCAGTTGATTCCATCTCTCCACCCTTCCAGACTGAATTAATTATTTAGTTTGCAAGTTCATTGGTGCTCTGATGTTTAGTTCTGCATATTTGCATAAATAATAATTTTGGATTATAATTTACCAAATGCATAAGTTTGTATCAGGAAATTTCTAGATTTCTCTAAAAACAACCATCATAAGATGTAGCTAAAATGTGTTTGTTTAATAACATTGGAATAATTTTAATGAATTCATTTTCCCTTGGAAAAATAATATTGAGTATTGTGAGCTAAATTTTGTCATTTCATATTGAGCTACTTAAACAAGAAATTTGAGAACCACTAATTTACAAGAATGGGTGATTGATTCAGAAATAGCGACCTCAAAGGAGTTACCACAAAAACAGGTTCTTTTTGAATGTAAGAAAGGTTTTTATATGACTGACAAAGAAGAACTTGGGGTAGCATAGGAAAAGAGTTGGGAGTTGAGCGGAGCACTGAAGAATATTGCCATCTAGAGGAATCACACACACACACACACACACACACACAATGGAGTCGTAGAAAGCTAGACCTGAGAATCTGAATAGTTGGTCCATTGGAACTTCAGCTTGGACTACATGAAGCAATGAATGGGAGTGGATATGACTCAGCTCTTGAATGTCATGTGAGCATTTTTAAATTTAAAAACTATGGAGCAATTAAAACTTGTTGGAAAGGAATTTATTACGGATGACTTCAGAAAGGCTTTAAGAATGCACTGTTGTTGTTGGGTGCCTTCAAGTTCACTCCAACCCCAATAGAACAAAACACTGCATGGTGTCCTGCAGCACTGCCACAACTGTCCCTATGCCAGAACACGTTGATGCAGCCAGTGTCAGTCCGTCTCCTCCAGGCTTTCCTATTTGATACTGCTTCTCCTCTTTACCAAGCACGATGTCCTGCTTCAGGGATTTGTCTCTCCTGACAATATCTCGGAAGTATGTAAGATGAAGGCCTGTCATCCTTGTCTCTAAAAAGCACTCTGTCCATCCATAATTCTTCCAAGACAGATTTGTTTGCCCTGTTAGCTCTCCTGGTACTTTCATCATTCTTCTCCAGCACCTCAATTCAAAGCCATTGATTCTTCTTCAGTCTTCCTTATTCAGTGTCTTCATGTTCACATGCATATGATGCAATGGAGAATACCATGGCTTGGGTCTTCAAACCTTCATCTTCAAAGTAACCTCCTTGTTCTTCATTACTTGAAAGAGGTCTTGTGCACCAGATTTACCATATGCAATTGGTCTTTTGATCTCTTGACTGCTGCTTCCCCAAGCACTAATGTGCATCTAAGCAAGACAAAAGCCTTGACAACTGCAAACTTTTACCCATTTATCACGATGTTATCTCTTGGTCCAGTTGTGAAGATTTTGGTCTTCTTTACATTGTTGTAATCCATGTTGAAGGCTGCAATTCTTTATCTTCACTAGCACAAGTGCTTTAAGTCCTCCTCACTTTCAGTAAGCAAGGTGGTTTCATTTGCATACCTCAGGTTCTTAATAAGGCTTCCTCCAATCCTGATCCCATACTCTTCTTCATATAGTCCAGCTTATCTGATGATTTCCTCAATATATTGTGTTAGTCCAGGTAGACTAGAGGAACAAATTCAAGGACCCACATGTAGATATAAGGAAAAGCTTTATATTCAAGAGGACTAGGACATTGAGAAAACATCCCAGCCCAGTCCAGTTCAAAGTCATAAGTCCGATATTAACCCACATGCCTGAAATCAATCTATAAAGTCTCCTTCCAACTCACGAAGTCACAGGTCAGTGGGTGCACAGTCCCGGCGCTGGCAGGGGTCTCCACATGGCTCCTCGCTTCCAGGGCTCAGGGTCCATCAACAGCAGAAGCAACTCATCGTTGGCAGAGGTCTCCATGTGGCCACCCCAGCTTTAGAGGTTTGTTTCCATCAGGGCAAAGCTGTGTGGTCTCTCCACCAGCTCCTCCAGCTTCTCGGATGCTGCCATCATGTCTTGTCCATGATTCATTGTCTCTCTGACTTAACTCCGAACAACCAGGGAGATAGGTTCTCATCTTCATGAGGGAAATGTCACGAGATTTCTCAGAAGTTCCAGGAGAAACCATACCCACATAGAGGCCTCATTGGCTACTGAATGGCTATCTCCAGATTAACAGGTTAGACTCCACCCCTACATTTTAATCATAAAATTAACCTAAACACAGGACTGCCACAATACAGATTGAGCAAGTATGATAAGAAGATACAACACTGACTCACACTTTTCTTCATTTTAAACCATGCAGTATCCCCTTGTTCTGTTTGCACAACTGGCTCTTGATCCATGTACAAGTTCCAAATGTGCACAATGAAGTATTCTGGAATTCACATTCTTCTCAAGGTTATCCACAGTTTATTATGGTCCACAGTTATGCCTTTCCATAGTCAGTGAAACACCCATCAACTTTGATATGGTATTCTGTGCTTTGAGCCAAGATCCATCTGACACCAGAAATTATATGTCCCTTGTTTCACGTCCTTTTCTGAATACATACTGAACTTTTGGCAGTTCCCTGTCAATTTTCTGCCTCAACCATTGTTGGATGATCTTAAGCAAAAGTTTTCTTGTGTGCCTTATTAATGATATGATTCTATAGTTTGAGCATTCTGTTGTGTTGCCTTTATTTGCAATGGGCACAAATATGGGCCTCTTCTCGTCAATTGGTCAGATAGCTATTTTCCAAATTTTGTGGCATAGATAAATGAGTGCTTCCAGTGCTGCTTCAGTTTTCTGAAACATTTCAGTGGGTATTCAGTCAATTGCTGGAGCCTTATTTTTGCCTAATGTATTCAGTGTAGTTTGAACTTCTTCCTTCAGCACCACTGGGTCTTGGTCATATGCTCCCTTCTGATATGGTGGACTGTTTACTAGTTGTTTTTGATACAGTGACTGTATTCTGTCCATCTTCTCTTGGTACTTGCTGCATCATTCAGTATTTCACCTATAAAGTCTTTCAAGATTGCAACTAGAGGCTTGATTTTTTTCTCCAGTTAGAGTTTCAGCTATTCTGTGTTCTTTCTTTTTCTAGTTTCTAAATCTATAACCTTGCACATGCCATTATAATATTTAGCTTTTTCTTCTCTAGCTGCCCCTGTGATTTCATCCTTTCTTTCATTTTCTTTAGTTTCTCTAAGATTTAGAACAACTTTCAGAGTCTTTTCTGACATCCACTTGTTATTTTCTTTCTTTCCTGCCTTTTGATGACATTCTACTCTCTTCATGAAGGGTGGTCATGAAGGGATGTCCTCCGATAGGTCTTCTCCCATTAATGTTCAATGCATCCACTTTGTTTTTAAGATTTTCTCAATTCAGATGGGATAGACTCAGTTCATAATTTGGCTTCTGTGCATTTGTTTTAATTTCTTTTGGCTTCATCCTGAGCTTACTGTTGAACAGCTGATTGTCCTCAGTCTGCCCCTGATCTGCTTTTAGCTACTGTTACTGAGATTTTACATTGTGTCTTCCCATATATGTAATCAATTTGATTTCTCTGTGGTCCATTAGAGGAAGTCCATATATATTGCCATCTTTTGTATTGTTGGAAAAAGGTATTTGTTATGAACAAGTCATTCATTTTACAAAATTCTCTCATGCAATCTCCAATTTCATTCCTATCACTCAGTCCATATTGTCCAATTTTTGCATTTCAGTCACCAATAACTGCCATCATATCTTGATTGCATGATTGTTCAATTTCAGACTGAAGTCTTTGGTAGACTTCTTCAACTCTTTCATCACTAGCTTTTATGGTTGGTCCATAAAGTTGACTGACAGTTGTATTGACTGTATTACCTGAAGATGGATAGTACAGTATATACTATTGTGCTATATACTATATACTACATAGTATTGTGCTTCATGAAGGGTTTAGCGAGATCCTTTCTGACAATGAATGCTATGCCATTTCTTTATTCCGAGAATAATAAATCATATGATTTTATGTTAAAAATGGCCAAATACCAGTCCATTTCAGCCCCCTTATGCCCATGATATTGAACTTTATGCATTCCATTTTATTTTTGACCACTTCCAATTTTCTTAAGTTTGCGTCTCGCACATTCCACGTTCCAATCATTAGGCGGTTTTTGCAGCTGTTAGCCTTTACCATGAGCCAACAAATAGCTGTTATTGTTAGGTGCCATTGAGTCAGTTCCTATCCATAGTGACCCTATGTAGCAAAGCGACACACTGCTCACTTTTGCAGCGTCCTTAAACTTGTTCTTATGCTTAAGCCTATTGTTTTAGCCACTGTGTCAATTCATCTTGTCAAGGACCTTCCCCTTTTTGCTGCCCTTCTGCTTTACCAAGCATGATGCCTTTCTCAAAGGGTTGGTCTCTCCTGAAAACTTGTCCAAGTTATGAAAGATTAAGTTTCTCTTCCCCTGTCTCTTAAGGAATGCTATGTTAGGCAGGATTCTCTAGCACAGTGGTTCTCAACCTTCCTAATGTTGCAACTCTTTAATACAGTTCTTTGTGTTGTGGTGACCCCCCCAAACATAAAATTATTTTCATGCTACTTTATAGCTATAATTTTGCTACCGTTATGAATCAGGCAAACCCTGTGAAAGGGCCTTTCAACCCCCAAAGGGGTCTTGACCCACAGATTGAGAATCGCTGCTCTAGAGAAATGAAACCAGGATAGTTAGGGTTTGATGTATACACATGGGCTTATATAATGAGAAGAACTACAACAGCTAATTAGTTCACACCAAAGTACAGAGGACTCAGTTCAACTCACTTCCCTATGACAGTTAATATACTGAAAGTCCTTCAACTCTTTTAGTCCATTGCTCTAAGATCAAGGAATCATAGAGAGAAATCTCTACTCTGACAACATGAGCAGGGCTGGTCTGCAGACAGCAGACATGGCAGGGTGGGACGTCAGCAGCAGGAAGATGAGAAGTTATGCCTCAGTAGAGGCCAGTAGCATGCCAGCCTCGTGAAGCAGGGTCCCTATGGAGCGTCAAGCTTTAGTGATACACAGCACAGTGACATAATCCACAGGTGGGGTTGGCCCATAGATAGGGCAGCACACAGTTGAGGCAAAGGACTAGCTCAGGCAGCAATATGCTGTCCATCAGAAAGGGACACTGGCCTGAGAAAGTGACTTATCTTGGTCATCTTACAATCAAACTGTGATCCGAGTGACAGGCTAAATGTCACCCACATGTTCCTGCTGGAGTCGTGTTGGCACAGAAAACCTAACTATCACAAGCACTCTGGCTGCACTTCTCCCAAGACAGATCAGTGTGTCCTTTTTGCGGTCCATGATACTTTCAGTATTGTTTAGCAGTGCCACAATTGATTCTTCTTCTGTATTCCTTACTCAGTGTCCAACTTGTACATACATATGAAGTCATTGAAAATGCCAGGCTGTCTGGCACACCGTATTCCTCAAAGTAACATCCTTGCTTTTCTACACTATACAAAGAACAAATAGGTAACATCATGATAAATGGAGAAAAGGCCGAATTCATTCAGGATTCAATCTTTATTGCATCAACTATCATGACTTTTGGAAGCAGTGGTCACAAGATCAAATGATACATTGCATTAGGTAAATCTACTGCACATAACCTCTGTAGAGTATTGAAAAATAAGGCTGTTACTTTGATCACTAAGATGCACTTCACCCAAGCCATGGTATTTTGAATTGCTGCATGTAAAAGTTGGACAGTGATTAAAGAAGACTGAAGAAGAACCAATATCTTACATACTTTGGACATGTTTTTAGGCAAAACTAGTCCCTGGAGAAGGATTTTCTGCTTTGTAAATTGAGGGTTAGTGAAAGGGGGGAGGGTACTTAAGGAGACAGATTTATGCACTGTCTGTCATAATAGACTCAAGCATAGGAACAATTTTGTGGCTTGCACAGGCTCAAGCAGTGTTCCGTTGTCATATGGTTACTGTGGGTCAGAACCAACTCGAGTGCACCTAACAGCTGCACCCAAAAGGTCTCGTGTAACAAATTTACCCAATGCGATATGTCATTTGTTCTCTCAACTGCTGCTTCCATGAGTATTGATTGTGCATCCAAAAAAGGCAAGGGGACACCTTCAATCTTTTATCCATTTATTAAGATATCACCTGTTGATCCAGTTGTGAAGATTTTGCTCTTCTTTTCATTGATTTCTAATTCATACTAAAGGTTGCAATCCTTGGTTTTTATCAGCATATATTTCAAGTGCTCACTTTCAGGTATCTGTGCCCTCAGTATGTAGAAAGTTATTATTAAGCCTTCCTCCAATTCTGAAGTCACATTCTTCTTTGTATAAGCCAGCTTTACTGATGATTTACTCAGCATATAGATTGAATAAGTATGGTGAGAGGATATGACCCTAACACATACCTTTCCTGATTTTAAACCATGCAATATTCCCCATGTTCAAATTGCACATGAGCACAATATTCTGGAATTCCTCTTGTTGTCAAGGCTGGCCATAGTTTGTTAAGATGCACATTTGAATTCTTAATGATGGCAAAGTACCACAGACTGCCAAAAGAGAAAACCAAGTGATCTGTTTTGGAAGAATTATAGCTCGAATGCTCCTAAGAGGGAAGGATAGTGAGATTTTGACTCACAGACATGGTATCAGGAGAGACCAATCTCTAGAGAAGTACATCATGCTTAATAAAGTGGAGGGCAGTGAAAAAGAGAAAGACCTTTGACCAGATGAATTGACACAGTGATTGCAACAACAGCAAAAATTGTAAGGATGGCTTAGGACAGAGCATGATTTCCTTCTGTTCTGTGTGGGTTTACTGTGTTAGTCCAGGTAGACTAGAGAAACAAATGTAGGGAGACTCAGATGTGTATTAGAAAGAGCTTTATATCAAAGAGTAATTGTGTTTTTAGAAAACATCCCAACCTACCCCAGATCAAGTCCATACAGCCGATATTAGCCATATGTCTGAAACCAATCTATAAATTCTACTTCAGACTCACACAACACATGCAATGATTCTGATTACAGGGAAATCATAGGCTAGTGGATAAAAAGTCTTGTGAATCCAGTAGCAGTGGAAGATCTCAATGCAGGCAGGGGTCTCCATATAGCTCCTTCAACATCAGGATTCTAGTATAGCTCCATGTATGTCCCAAATGATGTGATCAAAATGTGATCTGATTGATAGGCTAGAGCCCACCCCTTCACAAGTTGACACAAGATTATGTAATAAGACAGTTGCCATTGAGTTGGTTAGACTTGGTTGGTTAGCATCTAACCAGAACAACACCTGTTAGAGTGTCTTCAAGAAGAAAAGCATACTTTTTTTTTATCTTGGGAAAAAATGATTTCAAGCTTATGACTAATATTAAGTTTTAACAAGACTAAAGGCACTCAAATTATTGAAGCTTTGCAGCAAATTCACTGAAATGCTGCCTCACATAAAACAACAGTTTTCTAACATTCTAAGGAAGTCAAGAAAATCTTAAAGATGAAGTCAAAGATTGAGGTTAACTCAGAAAAGGGTCTGTTTCTATAATTACAAATTGGTAATTTGAGGGGTTTCCTGAAAGGATACAGCTTGATCATGTGGATTAATAAGAAGTTTAAATAAAATGGAAAATTTAAGTTTTGAGGAAAATTTCACTGAAGTTTGGTTTGTTTTTTCCATCACAAAAATGCACCTGTACACTCTTTGAGAATAGCAACAGCTGTGTTATAAGAATTTTTGAGGTAAATCTTACCCAACCTGTCCTACAGTGTTGAATTTGCTACTTCAGAATTTTTTTGCTACTTCAGAGGCGGTGTTCTCAAATATCAAAGAACATTGAAAAGGAACTTGATTTGAATCACTCAGGGATGTCATAACTGCTATTTTGACTACTGTGAATTGAGAAGCACTCACAGGGAAGGTTTAGAAAGATATAAACACTATCGTCGGAAATGTATAGACATAGGTGGAAGCTAGTTTCATATTTTTATATATTGTTTGATGAAGGTTTCTGTGATTGTTTAAAGAGAATGCTATTTTATTCATATTGGTATTGAAAAGCTCCTGATCAGTTTTAAGGCTTGGCATGCTCACCTTGGTTATGGACCAATCAGTCCCCTCGTGGTAGGCCACACACAGTTCATTGGTGTAGTAGCCTGTCACTACATGATTTGCATATTCTTTTTTTTTCTTTTTCTTTTTAAATCATTTATTGGGGACTCATACAACTCTTATCACAATCTGTACATCCATCCATTGTATGCAAACCACATCCGTACATTTGTTGCCATCATTATTCTTGATACATCCTCCTTCCATTTAAGCCCTTGGTATCAGCTCCTCATATCTCCCCTTCCTTCCCACTACTCCTCCTTGAACCCTTGATAATTTACAAATTATCATTATTTTGTCATATCATACACTGTCTGATGTGTCCCTTCTTCCTTCACCCTTCGCTGTTGCCTGTAATCCATAGAGGAGGTCACATGTAGATTCCTGCAATTGGTTCTCCCTTTCTACTCCACCTTCCCTCCACCCTCCCGGTATCACCACTCTCACCACTGATCATGAAGGGATCATTGTCTTGAATTACCTGTTTCCCACTGCCGTGTATATCTCCTGGTCTAGCCGGATTTGTCAGGTAGAATTGGGATCATGACAATGGGTGAGAGGAAGCATTTAAGAACTAGAGGAAAATTGCATATTTCATTGTTGCTATACTGTACCTTGACTGGCTTGTCTCCTTCCTGCGACCCTTCTGTAAGGAGATGTTGCTTCACCTACTGATGGGCTTGGATCCCTAATCTGTACTCCCTTTCATTTATAATGATATACTTTTTAGTTCTTTGATGCCTGATACCTGATCCCTTTGACACCTTGTGCTATTCCAGGCTGGTGTGCTTCTTCCATGTGGGCTTTGTTGCTTTTGATTTATATATTCTTTAGCCATGATATTTACATAAGAAATTGACCGGTGCCTGCAAGTTACATACAAGTCATAAGACAGGGTGCAGATTAAGACCAGATAAAAGGTATTAAACTCCAAGTTATTTACAACTTGGAGATGGCATTGTGTTAAGCTGGGTTTTCGAGAAAAACAAACCCAGTGATACTTGTATATAAAAATGAAATGTATATCATGAAAGCGTTCCACATAGCTACAGAGTGGGTAAGCCCCGTCCAACTCAAATCAGTGAATCAAGTGCTTAACTGAAGACTCTTCTCAGGACATGCAGCCACCAGCTGATGAACCAGGGAACAGGAGGGCAAACAGGAGGCAGGCTGCTGGAGCCTGAGTTGAGTGGATCCAGGGTCAGTTAGATGCATGGCGGGTGAGCGACAGCTCTCAGGTGGCAGACTACATGTCTGGGTGTCTGTCCAAGTCCCAAGAAACTAGATTCAGGCTCCACGCCAGCAAGAAGAAGAGGGAGAAGCAAGTGCTCCACAGTGTCTATAGATATGAACTAGGCCACACCCTAAGGAGATACCATCAGGGTGTGACTTGCATTTCATGGGAGAGTCTTATTGCGAACTTACTGAGGATCCTGATCCTGCCCATTTGACCAAACCAAAAAAACGTCCTGTCACCGAATCCCCGTTGTAACTCACAGTGTAGAACCGACCCTGGGGGTTTCCATGGACTCTTGATAGGACTAGAAAGACTCCTTCCTCTTGCCCCCACAGAGCAGCTGCTGATAGTTTCAAATTGCTGATCTATGGGTTAGCAGCCTAGTGTGTAACCACTGTGCCACCAGGGCAGAAAACCTGATGATCAAAGGACTCAGCTTGGATCAAGTAATAAGCCCTTTGCAGAAAACCACTAAAACAAAGATAACACCTCGAAGTGTAGGGACAATTTTGCTGAAACGGTTTTTCTAAGAATTAAGGCCAAAAAATATATAATGGAACATATTTATTTAACTGCTCCATCTGGTATCTCTTTTTTTTTTTTCGGTCTCTTTTTAAACCTACTAAAGTAACTTATTTAACTCTTTGGCACTTACCCTTTATTACTAATGAATGATCAGTAGAAAGAACAGAGTGTTCTGGCGGAAAAAGTGGGTAGTTGGCATTTATAATGCATCATCATCATATTTAAATGGAACTTTCATACCCAAATATGTTTCATAGAATCTCATAGTCTAAGGTCAAGTAACTATTGAGACTTAAGTAAAAGGGATTTCTCTTTCTTCTGGTCTACTTCTAGTCAATGTTGTGCTAAAGCTTTGGAAAATCAAGTTAATTTGATACAGTATATTATTCTAAATATTTATTAATGTTCTTACAGATGAAAAGAATTGAGGAGTTGATAACTAAAAATCATAATCAAGAAGAAATAACTATTCTTCGTTGTTGGAAATGTAGACAACGTATAGCAAGTTCTAATTGTTTCAAGAAATACCTTGAGAATCAAGTTTGTAAGGTGAGTATTGCTAACTCTATTTCTAATTTGCTTGTATAGGAGCAAAGTGGAACCATCCACATAGGAACACACATCCTTTCCAAATCTGATTGTATTGTTACTTTTTAATACTTGATCCACTGAAAATATTCAAAAGTAGTATTTTGGGGGGGGGGCATCACTGCCTCTGGTGGTCATGGGCACTACCCAGTGCCACTCCTGAGAGCCACCCTGGATTTGAACCGCCAAGCCCGTGGGCTGCAGTCCCACACTCAACCACTTACACTACCGGGGCTCAGTCCTCAAAAGTAGTATTTAAAAGTGATCTTTCCTTCTAAAGATACTGGTCTGTCTAGAGAAACAAAATTAATGACATTCATTTATGTATAATAAAGAACTTTATACTTTCTTTTTTTGAGTCATCTTTTTGGGGATGGTCTTATAAATCTTAAGATAATCCATCTATCAATATGTGATTTTATATGAGAAGTCATCGCAGACCACTTCAGCTCAAGTCCAGAAGTCCATTCCATTGCTAGCCAGGCTCTCTGCAGTGTCATGTGATTGAAAGCTGATGCCTCAGAAAGGTAATGTGGGAAACAAGGTGATCGGTGTTTAGCGAGTGCCGAGTTGTGTGCACCCAAGGTCAGTGGGAACATGGCAGGATGCCTGCAGTTCTGTCAGTCAACAGTCCATACACGACCACCCTTGGGGGAGGGGAGAGAGAGAAAGTCCTAGCAAGGAGGAAGGGGAAGGGCCAGAGGAGAAAACTTCCCAGTGTCTCTCTTATGAAAAGCCACACTCCCAGAAGGCATTACGAGGTCACCACTTGACTGACAGCTTGGACTCCCCTGATACTGTCACAGAGGTTTGAGTTGACATAACTTCCACAGATAAAAAAATTAAACTTGTAATTTAGTTACATTAACAAGACCTTAAAGTTTATTTTCTTATTAATCATTTTATTAGGAGCCCTTAAAAATATTATAACAATCCATAATTAAATTTCCCTTTTAATTCCCCTTTAATCCTCTTCCTTCCCCACTTTACCCTCCAGAACCCTTATGATTATTTTGGGTTTTTTTTTTTTTTGGTTATTTGTGATAGCTTACACAATCCAGTGTATCCATTCACTTACAATTCTGTTATTCATTCCCCTTGAGTAGGGTAATACAGTCTCATTGTAATCAACTTTCCCTCTCCTCTTTCACCCCTCACTTCCCATTTTACCTCACTGTTCATGTTAGACTTGCATATGTTCATTTGTATAATTAAGATTGTTTGATGCATGAAAAGTTAAGATAGATAACACATTGCGGACAGGTCCCCAGTTTACTCAGGTTTTGGTTTAATGCCAAAAAAAATCCATTTATGGTTTAATGCAAAAAAACTAACAGCCAAAACAATTGGACAAGTTGTAAAAAAAATCTCGTCTTTAAAGTGTTAAGAAACAATAGCAGGAGTATTGACTCCCTGGGAGTAAGGGAAGACCATAGGGTTTTAAATGAAATATTCTAGACATCACTTGAAGAAATTTTTTTACTCCCACAATGAACAAAGTTTAATGATTAACTCAAAAAATCCTTTGATTCTTTTTAAAGGGAGACTTAAATAAATTCTATTTAAAAATATTTAAAAAATAATATTCAATTAAATCCAGGATTCTATTAAGCATTAAATAGCATTTTCTTTTTCTAGTATTCAAGAAAGTTGATACATAACTTAGTAAGAGAAGCTTGGAGAAACATGAATAATGTTTAAAAACATTTTCCTGACCATCCTGCTTTAGGAAATGTTGATTTTCAAAACACAAATAAGATCTATAAACCATTCTAAAGGCATTTCACCTGTAACCTAGGTTGTAATCTATGAATTTTTCAGAGAATTCTGATTTCAACATCTTTTCTTCTCCTCCAAGAGGCACAGTACTTTGTTGTACTTTGTTTTCACCTCAGCTACTTAGGACTCTATCCTCTCTGTGGCAGGCAGTCATGTGCTTATGTTAATTTCATGATTGAGATGTAGGGGTGGAGTCTAGACTGTTAATCTGGAGATATCCTTTGAGTAGCCAATGAGGCCTCTGTGTGGGCATGGCTTTCTCCTGATACATCAGGGAAATCTCGCAATATTTCCCTTGTGAAGATGAGAAGCTATCTCCCAGTTGTTGAGAGTTAGTCTCAGAGATGATGAATCATGGACAAGACAGAATGGCAGCGTCCCAGAAGCTGGAGGAGCCAGCAGAGAGACCACACAGCTTTGCCCTGATGGAGTGAGACCTCTGAAGCTGGGGTGGCCACATGGAGACCTCTGCCAGGGATGAGTTGCTTCTGCTGTTGATGGACCCTGAGCCCTGGAAGTCAGGAGCCATGTGGAGACCCCTGCTAGTGCCAGGATTCTGCACCCACTGACCTGTGACTTCGAGAGTCGGAAGGAGACATTATAGACTGGTATCGGGCACATGGGTTAATATCGGACTTATGATTTCGAACTGGACTGGGCTTAATGTCCTGTTCCTCTTGTATATAAACCTTTTCCTTATAGCCATATGCATGTCCATGAATTTGTTCCTCTAGTTTACCCGGACTAACACACTCTCCATTCCCCCAAAGGAGCCATCTTGAACTAGTAAATGATTTTTTCTGTATATTGATTATTTGACAGACTTTTCTTTTTTATTTATTTTTGGGGGGGCATCACTGCCCTCTGGTGGTGGGAGTAGGAGGCCCAGCCTTTGCTCTTATGGAGCCGCTGCTGGAATTGAACCTCCATCCCAGTGGGCCACAGTCCCGCACACAACCACTACGCCACCAGGACACTGCCCCGACAGACTTTTAATTAACAAAAAGAAATAAAATATTAATAGCATTTTAATTTTTGAAAATAAAGCTAAGAGTACTTGATGCATTTTGCATATTATTCTGTTAACTGTACCACTTAAAGAGTTAAATAGTTAAGTTTACATATGCAGGTACCATCCAGTCATTCTGACTTGTAGTGGCCCTGTGTACAACCTAGGCTGTCCTTATGATGGTTATGTTTGAGCCAAGATTGCAACAGATGTGGTGGTCCATCTCATTGAGCCTCCTCTTTTTTGGCTGACGTTCTACCAAGCATTGCGTGCTTCTCCAAGGACTTGTTTCTCCTGACAACATGTCCAAAGTATTCAAAACCAAGGCTTGTCATTCTCACTTCTGTGCCTCTTCAAAGACAGATTTGTTTGTTTTTGTGGCAGTGCGTGGTACTGTCAATAATCGTCACCCATACCATAATTCAGATGCATCCATTTTGTGAATTTCTGTATGCATTTTCTAGTTTTCAAAAGCATATGAGGTGATTGAAAATACTGTGGTTGGCACAGGTTCAACTTAGTCTCAAAGTGAAATATTTACTCTTAAACACTTTAATTGGTCTTGTGCAGCAGATTTGTTTTATATATTATCTCTTTTCTTGAGCTTCTTCTATGAGTGTTGATCCATGCAAAATGAAATCCATGATAACACCACACTTTTCTCTGCTTAGCAAGGCTGTATTTGTCTGGTGAGGATTTTTGTTGTCTTTAAATTGAGATGTAATCCATGTGGAAGACTAACATCGTTGATCTTCATCAGTAAATGTTTAAAATATTATATACTTTCAACAAGCAAGGTTGTGTTAACTGCATTTTGCATGTTATTCTGTTAACTGTACCACTTTGAGTTAAACAACATAGGCTATACCTGACTTTTTCTGATACACAAGGCACACTGCAATGAAGCAAATTCAGACACGCCTCTGCCCTCCGTCCTTCGTTATTCTGACACCCACTGCTCCTCCTATGAGACTCCATTTGCTCTGGGCTTGCAATGGCCACTCAGAACTCATAGCTAATACAGTTATGTGGATTAATTGAGGAAGTCAGCAGGATACCACAAGTTAGGATTATAAGACATTAAGATTATAGTAATGAAGTGTTTTTTTTAAAAAAAACAGAGAGTATAGTAATTGGCCCACCATTACACCTCTCCTTAGCCAGCAACCAAATCTCTCTCTGGCCTCCTGGCCTGCTGCTTGCTGCACCTCTGCTCTCCATGTCTTGGCCTCTGGTGGCAGTAGCACGTTGTCTGCTGCCTCAGCTGCTTCTGGTTGAGATTTGCAACATGTTCTGCTCTTCTCTCTGGATGGTCCTAGGAATTCCCTCTGTCTTCTTGATTCTCACAGCTGGGTTGGGGCTATAAAAAGTGACCAGTCTGCTCTATTAGTGTTTCACATACTCTGTTTGCATGATCTGATTCATTTATTTGATGAGCATTGCAGAAACATGAATACAAGATCCAGATTAGCAAATTCCACTTCACCCTAAGCTTAAATACATGTTATAAGCCCTAGTACAATGCAGATCAAAATATAGAACTTTTCTATGACTCTAGAAAGTTCTGTATTGCTCTTTCTCAGGCAATACTTTCACAAGGTGTTTTTTCTCCTACTCACCCTCTCCTCTTCCCATAGGTTCTATAATTTACTGCAATGACCACACACTACTCACAAGTAATATTCATGAATAAAGGGTAAATACGGATGTTTAAAGGTTACAATGCAGGTGAGAAACAGCACACAGCTGTACAAGCTAGATATATTGCAAGATCCTTTCAGGGCAGCTAATGAATGCCCAAAAGGTCTGACTGCTATAAGCCTCAAGCCAAAGGCATTCAACTTCTACTGGGAGGGTTTGAGAAAACCCAGCTCCCCTCTCAAATTGTGTTAGGCTGGGTTGACCAGAGAAGCAAATCCAGTGATACTCAGGGATGTGTAAGAACGAGCTTTATATCCAGAAGTAATTATAGACCAAGAACACATTCCAGCCCAGTCCAGCTCAAGTCCACAAGTCTATTACTAGTCCTTAAGTCCCTCTTCAGACTCAGGCAGTCATGTACATGCGATGTTAGCCAGATTGACTAAAGAAACAAATTCAGAGACACTCCCGTGTGTAAGAGAGCTTTATAGGGCTGAGCCCGAGTGGCATAAGTGGTTGAGTCCGGGACTGTGGCCCATAAACTTGGCAATTCAAATCCAGTGGCGGCTCTCAGGAGCAGTGCTGAGTAGCGCCCACGACCACCAGAGGCAGTGATGCCTCCCCCAAAAAGAGAGAGCTTTATAACCAGAAGTAATTATGCATCCCAGCCCAGATCAAGTCCCTAAGTTGGATATTGACCGCAGAGTCCTTCAGAAGACTATGAGCACCCAGAGACATCATTGGATATGACTTGATTGACAGATTTGACTCTACCCCTTCACTCCTAATATCCTCAGATTGACATGAGATTATGTAACTACCTACCAGACATGCAGTGACGCAGAATGTAAGATCACAGGCTAGTGATTGCAAACTCCTGTGGATCTGTGGTCAGTGGGAACATGGCAGGATTCCAGCAGCCAAAGGGTGGTCGGCAAGCAGAAAGGTGAAAGCAGAGAGAGGGAGAGGTTCCCTAGGATCTTCTTATGTGAAGGCCATGCTCACAAGGAGGCACCATCAAGTTGGGATCTGATTAGAAAGTTGAGTATCATTACTACACTTGTATATCCCTTCAATTTGATATAAAATTATGGAACCACCACACCAATTGAATGCCAAGAAGCACCCTCTTTCCCCAAAGCACTCAGCTTTACTTGTACTATCTCATGCTCTGGCTCCTTGTTCTGCTGTGGCTATGCTTCTGCCACTCCTCAGCTGTTAAGCTGCCTTTGTTTCATGGAGGACCAATGCTCAGGGATCTCAGTGTCTAAAGAATGCACTCTGCTCCTAGTTCTTGGTAGTGAGATCCTCCTCTTGCTTCTTGGGGCTCATTTTACATACAGTTGGATGGCAGTCCAATGAAGCCTTTTGGCAATTACTCATAGGTGAATCCTATCAGTGTCTTCCCTCACCTTCTTTCCCAGGCTTCTCTAGGAAAAAGTCATTTGGCGGGAATTACAGAGGCTTTGGGCTGAAGCACTATATTAAATAATTCATTGTTCTGCACAAATCAACCACTATTCTGATACCTGTCACTATATACGAGTTTTGCCTGTCAGTCAACTATGTTTGACTGTCACTTAAATGAAGCATGGAATCTTTTACACCTGACCTAAAGATTGTGCGTAGTGTAAAAGATTTGTTTGCTATGGATCAGGAGTTTTGTTTTTGTTAATTGATATTTGGACTTTTTCTAGTTTAGTTCTTGAACAGTCTATGTTGAAAAATCTTAAAGTAAATTAACTTTATATTTAGAGATCATTTTATTGGGGGTCCTTACAGCTTGTATAACAATTCATACATCAATTGTACCAAGCATATTTTTACATATGTTGCCATCGTTATTTTCTAAACATTTAATTTCTGTAGAACCCTTAGTTATAGTTCCTCTTTCTCCCTCCCCCCATGGCCCCTTGATAAATTATAAATTATTATTATTTTCATATCTTACATGTCTCCCTTCTGCTATGCTTCTATTATGACTAAAAGCAGCTGTCAGCACCTCTTGTACAAGTCTTCTGTAATTGGACTTTATTATTTTTTTGCTGTATATTTATAAATGAAATATTATTATATTATTGGGTAGGTGGACATTTAGTTTCTTTAGAAACTTTTAGAAGTTCTTCAGAGAGACTTTTTATTTCCAACAATAATTTATGAGAATTCCAATTGTTCCACATCTTTGTCAATGATTGCTATTTTCAGTCTTTTTACTTCTTTCCATTATGGCAGCTGTGTAGTAGTAATGTAAATATATATATATATATTTTTATTTATTGCTTAGGCACTATTTTATATGCTTTGTATTAACATTTATTTCTTAATAGGAGCCCTGGTGGTGCTATGGGTTATGTGTTGATTTCCAAAGTTTATTGTTCAAACCCACTGGTCACTTTCTAGTTGAAAGATGAGACTCTCTGTTTCCATATAAATTTTCAATCTCAGAAGCTCAAAAGAGCCCTTCTTCTTTGTTTTTTAGGGTCATTATGAGTTGGAATCAATACAATGGCAGTATTCTTTTCTACAAGAACTCTTTGAGAAAAATAATTTAGCATCTCTATTTTGCAGCAGAGGAAACTGAAGTATAAAAAGTAAATTGCTGGTGATTACAATGCTGCTAAGTCCTGGAGCTGGCATTGGAGACTTAGAGCGACAATTCAGAGGCAGTACTCTTAACATTCAAGATCTCTTTTCTGACTTTCACTCTACTGGCAGACCTTGGAGAGATTCTTCATGTCTAGACCATCACAATAAAGCAAATTTTGTAATAAAGCACGCCATGGATTTTTTTAGTTTCCCAGTGTATAGAGAGGAGCCCTGTGGTGTGGTGGGTACACATTGGGCTGCTAATCACAAGATCAGCCATTTGAAATCATGATGGGAAATCTTCATGGGAAAAAGGGCTTCCTACTCAGTAAGGATTTACTCTTGGAAACCTTGAGGGGCAGTCTATCGTCCTATATGGTTGTTATGAATTGGCATCAACTTAATGTGCTTCACTGTTAGCCTAAAAGTCTGTGTTCCAAACCCAATTATTTGCCACTGTGCAGGAAAAAGATTTGGTGGACTGCTTCTAGATTATAGCCTTAGTGATTCTCTGGGTCACTTCTATTCTGTCCTGTGGGAGTGGCTATGAGCCAGAATCGTGATGATGGTAGGTTGAGTCAGTAGACATTCAAATTGAGATTTGTAGGTGGCTGCTGGTTCTGTGAATACGATTTCTGAACAGACACCTGAACTACTATTGGCTATAGTTAAGTGTTGTTACATTGGTTCTGATTCATGAAGACCCTGTATACAGCAGAATGAAATGGTATTCAGTTCTGTGCTATCCTCACTGAAGCTATTATTATTGAGCCCATTGTTGCAGTCTGGCCGAAGATGAAATCACCCTGGAGCATATGGATGGACTGAGAAGAGACTCTAGGAACATATAAAGGATGGGCAGAGAAAGAGATGCTCATTCAGAACTGAGAAAGAATATTCAGAAACACAGGACTGAAAACCAGAATACAGAAGGAAGAGATGAACATGCCCCAGAAGGAGAAATGGATTAGTACTATTGAGTTCTATGAGTAAGAATCAACTTGTTGGCAGGGTATTTGCTTTCTGGTTTGGTGGAATGTTGTAGAGACATCATGAAAGGTTGTACCATATACAATTCTGTTTCGCTTGTTTTAATGGTTAGTTTCTAGAGATGTCCAGAGTTGGCACATAAAGTGTAGCGTCATATGTTTTTAGGCAAGTGAAGATCATTGGTCAAAATTTATTTGTGGTTCAGTGGGCTGTAGGGATTTTTACCAAAATCTCCCCTGGGTTGAGGAAAATGGAAATGGAGGACTAGGATAAAACTAGTGGGGTGCATTATAGTTATTCTGTTATGACTGTCATCATTCCAGACTATGAAGTGTTTCATTTTTATATCAATGGAGTTGTTGGCATGATCAATAAATGTTGACTGGATTATTTGGCTATACGATTATTTGGCTCCCCAAATTGGAAAAAGCTCTATTGGACAGAACTTACATAATATGCATTTCCCCCACTGGGCAAGCATCTAGCAAATTGTATTGATGTAGTGCATCAAGTGTAACCACCGGGAAAGGTTCTCATTGATCGCAGTGAGTTTTTTTCATGAGAGCAGGTTTGCTCAAACCACGTTTTTTGGAATGGCTGATTTAAGAGAACAGTGTAAGGCTATGAAATTTGTTTCCTGCTCAGGAAAAATGCTGCAGACAATATTGTGATGCTGAAAACATATCAGAATAGCTCTATGGAAAAATTCAAGTGTGAATCTGTTCATTTCAAAAAAGATAAAATGTCAATTGATGACAATACTTGTTCTGGATGTCGGATGCACTTGTGCTTAAATACTGGTGCCCGACTATTGGAGATATGGGGAAGTTTTCTGGACTGCCTTAGAACTTGATTCAGCAAAATTTAACACAAGATTTAGGAATAAGAATGGTCACTGCGAAATCTGTGCCTTGGGTTTCGACTGAGCAAAAAGAGCAAAAACAGTCTCCACTGGAAATATTCTGTGCTGTGAAAGAACAGCTCCAAAGTGACACAGACTTATTTTCCAAAGTCATTACTGGTGACGAGACATGATACTATTCTTAAGACCCTGAAAGCAAACATCATTCAAACCAGTGAAAGACAACATCATCATCTTGCCCCCCAAAACTTCATCAAGTGAAATCACAGATCGAGAAGATACTCATTTGTTGTTTGATGTGAGGCGGATAGTGCATTTGGAGTTTGTTCCATCAGGTCAGATTGTTCATCAAGCTTTCTATCTAGAGATTCTGACAAGATAGTGTATCAGTCTGCAACAAAAAAGATCTGATTGTGGCAGATGGGAAACTGCTTGTGCCACCACACCAATGCACCAATTTTTAGTGAAAAGCAGGTTGCCTCTCTGTACTACTCATCAGACTCACCTGACCTCACTCCAGATGACTTCTTTTTGTTTCTGCAAATGAAGAAGGACATGAAAGGGTAGAGATGTGACAATGTAGAAGAGGTGGGAAAAAAACAAACTAGGGAGGTGCTTCTAAAAACTGTTCCCAAGAACAGAAACGCAGATTTGACTAATGTATTAGGTGTAATGGAGAGTACTTTGAAGGCGATAAAATTGTTTTGTTAAAAAAAAAAAGCATAGATTTGGGGAAAAATACCATGTTTGGGAGTACCCCCTTGTAAATATCCTTCACTTTTCTTGGCTATAAATTTTTCTAGCCATTTTGCCTCCTGGCTTTATTTTCCTGGTTGTATCTTTCCTTCTACAGCTATAAAAATGAATTCAGTATTTTATGGGTTTTCCCATTTAAATTTTGTAAGTGTTCCTTCCTCTGTATAAAATATATTTATCCCATATTTTGTCTTAACTACATTTTTAATCTTACTACAGTGACTGTACTCAACAGTAAAAACTTCAAAGGAAAGCAAAAGAGAAATTTTTCTTGTGAAGTTTTCAGAACAGTGGTCAATATAAATGAAAAATTAGCTGTCACTTACATAAATAGCACAATGTAAAAGCCTAGTGAGTAGTGAGATTGTGATGTAGACAGGGAACTGGGGCTGGTTGTGGCAGGAAAAAGTCTCTGAGTTGGGTGGAAATATGCTGCATGTACAGTCAGCAAAGGTTCTCTTGGAGAGAATATACCAAGATTTGGGAAATGCATGTTCAAAGGAGACTAGATCGTGGTACATCTCCAGTACTAAAAGAGACTGTTATTACTAGAATGGAGAAATCAAGAGAAAGCTTGTTAAGATTTGAGGATAGAGAAATCATTGAATATTCTTGTAAGTCAAATTAAGGACTTTGTTCTTTATTGTAAGAGTTAGAAGGTCACTAAATGGGAGTGGCATTCTGAATTTTTAACACAATCATTCTGGCTGGTGTGGAAAATAAATTCTGTGACAAAAATGGAGATAGGGAAACTGTTCTTAAATGAGAGACGTTTTTCCATTCATTATAATATTTTGATCTTTAAAAGTTTTTACTTTAAGTAATTTAGAAAAGTAAAAATATTAAAATCAAGTAAGTTAATAGTATTTGGGTCCTTTTATTTATACACCCTTAGTACACATATTAATTAAGAATGTAGATGACATTTTTGCTACTGGTTCTTTTCCGTGACATGCATAAGTTAAGTAATATAGTTGATCATTTTTTAATGATTACATGATGGAATGTTACTACTAACATTGGAATTGCCTAGTGTTAAACATCTTTCAAAATATTATTTAATCTCAAACATTTTTATGTTTATGCTCTGCTTAATTAAAATTCTTAAAGTCCTTTACATAGTAAAAGTTATCAAATTTGTAATTTTAAAATTAAATTGTCAGCTCATTGTTCCAAGCAATTTTAAAGGGAAAAACAAAACAAGACTAAGTAATAATGCATTAGCGCCCTCTACTGCTTAATCAAATTGTTCAATTTGCAAGCTGTCTTATGTCAACACTTTTACATGAAATTGGCTAATGAGTAACTTTTCCCTCCCTCCCCTTTCCCATATGATAAATTTGTGAAATGAAAAATGTGTTGTTTTTTTAACTCTAATGCAAACAATTTCCAAATTTCAGTTTAATTTTTCCCAGAGAGGTAGTTCATTGTGCTACAACTTTCAAGACTTTATATTCCTTATATCTGATTTCATTATCTTAAAAGATAGTTGTTAAAACGTATTTTATCATGCATATTTTATCATTTCCTTTAAAAATTAGGTGGCTTATGAGTTAATTTTTTATTTTTATCCATCCTATTTTACCTGTAAACTAATATTAGAAGTAAATATGGTTACTATATATTTTATTTTTTACCTAAGACTGTGTATATGTATGCTAATGTAAATATCAGCAATATAATTGGTAGTCTCTTTATAATCAAGGCTTCTATGTTTACTCACGTAATCTTTCTTTGCTTCAAATCCATATTTGTGAGGTTTTCTTAAAAGAAGGAAAAGTAATGCATTCTACTTACAAGCCAAACCCTTTTTTCTTCTCCTTCTGCTTGTTTCATTTTCTTTGAATGATTTTTATCATTTTTTTGCATGAAGACATTAACTTTTAATTATGTAGATGAAATTTTATGTCTTACTATATAATCAGACTAGAGGTATAAAGAAATTTATTGTCCTAGAAACTATAGTATTTGAAATAAGACTTATCAGTAGAAGCAAAATGGTTGAGGATATGAATTCTGAAGCCAAAATTTTGACTATCTTAAATGGGAAGCCTCTCCTTGCTCCTTACTATGTGAAGTGGACAGTTAGAAATTACTCTCTTTTGCATCAATGTTTTTATTTACAAAAATAGTAAAAATATACAGGACAGTTAGATATTTGTTACTTATTGAAAAAAGAAATAAATATATAGTAAAGCTTCTTTCATCTACCTAGAACTATTTATTTTCCTAGCAGTATTCTTAAAGGAATTTTAGAATTTATAAGTTGATAAAGCTTATCAAAGTATCATGATCAATCTAATGTCATTTGATCATCAATTTTATGTATTATCCTGATTTACTTACATGAGTAATGAAATAAAAGATATGCATAATGAAATATATCATAACACATCATTTACTGCTCCATTTCTGTGGTATGTTACGTGATTTGGATATTATGCAAACATTATAATATATGCAAACAGTCCCCAGATTACAAATGAGTTCTTTTGTAAGTTTGTCTTTAAGCTGCATTTGTACATTTGTCTGAGCTGTTAGGCACAGTCCTTTACTCATGTCAGTCAAATATTTGTCTTAACATATAGCATATACAAGGGGGCTTCAATTAGTCCATGGAATAGTTTTATTTTAACTCACTTTCCCATAAACTTTCTACATAAAATAATTAAACTTTTCCTGGTACAGCAAAGCAATAGTAATAATAATAATTTTGTTTTATCCAAAGTACATGAGCTAAGGGTTCATCATTTTGCCTGCTAGGGAGCATCATGGATGTACTTCAAGAGAGATTTCTTCGCTCTTCTGGCAGTTCACAGTATTTTCAGGATCCTAATTCTTTTGTGGTCTTTTCTTATTCTTTGTCTGGCATAAGGTAATTGTAAAAACCGTGATTTGCGTGAAGTGCACCTTAGCGCTCAAGGGGCCATCCTTGTTCATCAAAACTTTAAAAAAGTCTTGCACAACAGATTTGCTCAGTTCAATAAAGATTTCATTTGATTTTTGGACTGCTATTTCCACAAGCATTGATTGTGGGTCCAAGCACCATGAAATCCTTGATAAGTTCAATCTTTTCTCCACTTGACAAGATTTTGTCTATTGGCCATGTTATAAGGAATGTCATTTTCTTTACAGTGAATTGTAATCTATACTCTAGGCTGCAGTCCTTGATCTTCAGCAAGTGCTTCAAATGTTCCTTGTTTTTAGTAAGCAAGCTTGTATCATCTACATATTGCAGCGGATAAATAAGCCTTCCTCCAATTCTTATGCCTCATTTTCTTTGTGTAGTCCACAGATTGAATAAATAAAGGGAAAGAAGTACAACCATGACATACATCTTTCCTGATTGTAAATTGGGTGCATTTTTCCCTTATTCTGCTCAAAAGACTGCCTCTTGATTTATGTACAGGTTCCTTATAGTACAGTGAAGTATTCTGTAATTCTCTTTCTTCTTAATGTTATCCATCGTTTCTTATTACCCACACAGTCAAATGTCTGTGCATAGTCAACAAAACACAAGTGAACAGCTTATGCCACCTCTTATTCTAAATCCAGCTTGAATTCCTGGGAACTGCCTTTAATTGCTGCTATAATCATTATTGAATTACCTTCAGCAAAATTTCATTTACATGTGGTGTTCAGGATAAATTTTTAGAGTTCTCCACTCTATTGGCTCACTTTTCTCTGGAATGGGCTCAAGTGTAGATTTCTTCCAGTGAGTTGGCCAGTTAATTGTTTTCCACATTTTTTCACATAGGTGAGTGAGTGCTTCTCATGGCTTATCAGTTATTGAAACTTTTCAGCCAGTATTCCATCAATTCCTCTAGCCTTGTTTTGGGGTAATACCTTCAGTACAGCTTGCACTTCTTTCTTTTGAAATGGTTGCAGATTGACCAGTTGTTTTTGGTCTTTAAGGCTTGGTTTTTTTTCCTCTTTGTTTTTTTTCTCTCAGTTTGAAATATGCTGAGCATGTTCCTTTGTAAGTAACTCCAAGTGCTTCTTTGCACATTTAATTAGATTTTACTTTGTAATTTTCTGTTCAAATCTTTTGCTTTGTCTCTGCTTCCATGTGCCTTAGCTTTCACGTGATTTAAAAGTAAGTTTCAAAGTCTCTTCTGACATCCACTGTGTTCTTTCTTTTCTTTTTAATGACCTTTCCTTGCTCTGTTTATGGTGTTCTTGATGCTATCTCATTACCTCTTCTGGTTTTCAACCATTCAAGTCTATTTGAGAGATGTTATGGACAATTAAATGGGATATGCACAAGATTATATTTTGGCTCGCGTGTACTTGTTTTCATCTTCTTCAACTTGAACCTGAATTTATAGTCAGCTCCTGGCCTTGTTTTGGTTGATGATCTAGCCAAAATGCTATCAAGCATATGCTAATATGTTTTTTTAACCCCTTAGTACATTTTATCTATTGTTTTGGGAGAGCTAAAAGGAAATTAGATTGAGATGACTTCTTTTTACATCTCTCCAATATGCGCCTACGTCATGGCCACACTGGTATCTTTCTGCTGGATGAGAACAATGGTGTATCATGGAAGAAAAGATGAGTTTGAGAAATTCATCTTGGAAATGCTGAGTGACCCTGCCTCCAAATTACAACCTAAAGCAGATGATTCCATGATGCATTATATCACTGTCAATGAGGATTTTAAGATCAGGTTATTAATTTGCCTGTTTGTTACATTTTAACATGGCTGTTTTTATAGTGCAATTTCATCCAAAATCCAAAAAGCACTCTGCTAACTTGCAGACCTTACTTTAGAGTGAAATCTGATTCTGGCAAAAGGGATGTAGGCAGGAGCCTTACCTTTCTCCCATGCTTGTCCACCAAACCTTTCCTGTTTTTCATAGCAGGAAATCCTCTAGCTCCAGAAGCAGTTACCTAGCAGTGTTTTCACACGTGAAGAAACTGAGGCTCAGGGTAGTAAAGTGGCCAGTCAAAGATCATCCAGGTAGTAAAGATCCATATAGCTCAACCCTGTCCTCTCCGATATGTCTCTGATATGTTGGGAAGCAGTACTTTTGGTTCATCTCCTAAGGGCTTTTCCAAATGTCCATACAACGATCTTTGCCTCCTGTACTTTCCTTCAGAAACTTGATAAAGAACATAGGAACTTCGATCCTCAGTCATTAAGAGAACCCAATATATAGAATTATATATTGAAGACAAGGAGAAGCAGTCATGAATATATGAATAGCCTGCTTTTATTTCTGATACATGTGGGGTGGGGGAATATGCACAATTCCAATGTATGAGCTTGATTTTAAGAAATTTTATTTTTTAATCCTAAATATCATTCCCTGCAAAAGAAAAAATTGTGTTCTGTATGAATTCGTTTTTAGTGTTGGCTGGACTAAAGAGGGGAGTAGAGTGTGCATTTCATTGCTAAAATTGGGTTTGTATACTTGTACATTTCTTGAATATAAGGTTTGTGGAATAAATTTTGAACTGGTAATTAATCCTATGCATTTTTATACAACAGGATAGAGTTGATTCAACTGATGCTCAAAGTATTTGTCATGTATGGCACATGAATATAGAAACCCTTCCAGAATGGATAAACTGCCTAATACAAAAAGTAAGTTTCCTAGGAAAATCAGGAAGCTGCAGTCTTCATTGTGTTTGGTCGTTACTTTTTAGAGCTGTTGTTCTTGGATGTACTAATTTAAGAGACAGGGAAGGGCATTTGTGCCTTGATTCCACTGCTGGCTTCTTCAAAACGACTGCCATACTTCAGGTGCTTTTCACTTCAGACATTCCACTGGACTATTTCCTCCTCACGAGGTACTCTTCCCTCAGCAATCACTTGGTTTGCTCCTTCGTAGTAGGCTACACATTGAACTGCAAAGGTGACATTTCTAATATGCCAGGTTCACCAGTGGAAAAAGGTGAGGCTTTTGATTCTCAAAGATTTACGGCCTTGGAACCCAAAGAGACAATTTTGCCCTATTCTCTAAGGTCTCTATGAGTCAAGATTGACTCAATGACAGTGAATTTTTTTTGTTTTTGAGTTTTGCTTTCAGTGAGGCATTCAGTAGCCAACCTATCAAATATTTCTCTCCATTACTGGTATCCACACTTCCTTTCTATGAGCATTCTATAGCTATCTGTATTTACACACACACACACACACACACACAAACTACATGCTATAATATTAAAGTTTGTTGTCATTGAGCCAATTCCAATGCCAGCAATCCTACAGGACAGGGTAGAATTGCTTCTGTGGGCTTCTAGGACGGTCACTCCATGGGAGTTGAAAACTTCATCTTTCTCCAGTGGAGCGGTTGGTGGACTTGAATAACAACCTTGCAGTTAGCAGACCAATCCATAATCACTACACTGTGAGGGCTTCTATTACAGTATATTTTACTGACTTATACTGGTGTATACTTTTATATGACATACAAGGGGTATCCAAAAAATAAGATGGAGAAAAGCTTTGGGGTGGAGCTTTTGTAATATGGATTCTCCCCCTCCCCCTCGCTCTGACTTAGTTTACCAGTGGTGTCACCTAGGAAGGTTCTCTCTGGTCACAGTGAGTTTTTTCATGAAAGCAGCTTCACTCGAACCTCATTTATTGCGATGAGTGATTTGAGAGAACAACGTGTGCCTCTGGAATTTTGTTTCCTGCTCATGAAAAATGCCACAGAAACTGTTGTGATGTTGAATACAGTTTACCAGGACAGTGCTATGGGAAAAAGTCAAGTGTAGTAGAGGTTTCATTTTTAAAAATGTAAAATGTAGATTTATGACCAATCTCATTCAGGACCTCTGTCAACTTTCCAAATGGATGAAAATGTTGAGTCATAACATAGTGCACTTGTAATTTGTTCCACCAGATTAGACTGTTAATGAAGTTTTCTAGTAGGTTCTAAAAGGATAACAGGATGTGACAAAATAGGCCTGAATTATGGCAGACGGGGGACTAATTTTGCCACCATGACAATGCACCTGCTCACACAGTTATCCCAGTGCATCAGTTTGGGGCAAAAACCAATATGCTTCTCTTGGCCTATGCGCCTTACTCACTTGACCTACCTCCATGTGACTTTTTGTTTCTGCAAATGAAGGAGGGACATGAAACGACATGATTTGATATAGGAAAGAGAAAGAAAAAAATGAGGGATGTCTTGTCAAGCCATACAGACAGATGCATTTGAAATAAGTTCTTAAAAATGGAATTTCAGATCTGACAAATGTATTAGATGGAAAATCCTTTAAGGTGATAAGATTGTTTATAAAAAAAATTAAAAGCATAGTGTGGGGAAAAAGTTACCTTTTGGGGAGTACCCCCTAATATATACATTCCGCACACATAATTGCCCATAAAATATACATTATTGTATATAAGTATATAAAGTATACATTATTGTATATGAGTGTATGAAGTGTGCATACCCCAATGTTGTATCACTTGTGTATAAGCTGAGTTTTTCATCACATTTTCAATGTAGTTTTTGTGTAAAATTAGGTGCCTTGGCTTCTGTAGAGGTCAACTTATAATCGAGTATATACAAGGTATTTATGGCTTCAAAAATTTTATGGAATAATGAAATTGGAAGATAATGGCACTTTTCTACAAGTTTTTGAAGCCCCTTGTGTACCTCATTTTGCTAACTGCCTCACACCCAGTAAGAGTGTTTTGTGGCTAATTCCTATAAACAACACTTGTTGAATGAATTAAATATCTTATATTGACCTCATATATTAGAGGGCTTTACAAAGTTTGTGGAAATGAAGAATTAAAAGACCATGGGATTTTTCTGTGAACAAGTGGAAGCCTCATGATATACACTGTATGTGAACACATGCTGTTGTCAGGTGCCACGAGTCTGTTCTTACAGTGATGTGAGTTAGGACAGAAGGAAAAACCACCTGGTCCTGTGGCCCCTTCACCACCGGTCTGATGTTTGAACCCACTGTGTTAGTCTCTCTTGTCAAGGTCTTTCTTTTCTCAATATACATACACATGTAGAGTAATCAGTAATTAATCACTAATATTACTGTAACCAAAATAAAGATAATATATTTTCAAGGATCCTTAAGGAAATTTTTCAAGATCAAGACCCTGTCTTAGTAGTGTTTCGCTACTTCTTATCATGCAAAACATCAAGTACTAGAAAAGTGTAAGTAATATGATTTTTGGAAAAATGTAATTATATTTTTTGGCTGACTTAAAAAAAGTGTACTTTTGTAGTAAAAAATTAACATTTGGTCAATATAGCTTGCATCCCTTTTCCCATTGTAATGATTTCCTGGAGAAAGGCCTGTATACTGCTGAAGTGTCCTGAATGTCATGCACTGCATTAGGATACTGCAGATGTTCCTCTATCACTGTTGAAAAGATCATTTAAAGTCATTTCATTATTTTCAGAGCTGAGCTTATCTGAGTATAGAAAAGACACTATCTGATGCAGGCAACCAAGGTCTTTTGGTTGTATATAAAAAGCCAAAAAGAGCTTTATTTTGTTGCTTGGGTAAAGTTCCCTCCCACAGTGCTTGGTATGCAAGAAGTGTATCAAAACAGACACTTTTCTGTGAGATTTTACTTGCAAATTAAGCTCCGTAGACTGATTTGCTTCCTGGTTCCATAGTGTATTTTTCTTTTCATTAGTTCACACTGTATCTATATTCAACCCATTGTTTTAGAGACTCCTTTTTAGAATTCTTAGGAGTATTGTTGGGATGTGCATGATTTGCAATATGTTATCATTCCAAAACTTGCTTATCTCTATTAATTGGTAGGCTTGCTCCTATTTGCTGTTCTGTCTACTAATCAGAAAACAGAAAGCTAGTCTTTTTCCGTGGGATAGGAAACTTCTTTCAGTTTTTTTTTAAAGTAACAACTTACATTTTCTTTGCTTGTTTTACAATGAAAGCATTATCTTTTTTTTTTTCCTTTTTACCTGTAGACCCAGTGGACAGTTGGAAAGCTGAATTGTCCTTTCTGTGGGGCCCAGTTAGGGGGCTTTAATTTTGTCAGCACTCCAAAATGTTCCTGTGGCCAGCTTGCAGCTGTACATCTCTCCAAGAGCCGGACCGATTATCAACCAACTCAGGCAGACAAACTAACGAACATATCGCTGGAATACTTGTCAGATCCTAGAGTGCAGTTGGGTGACAAGGGAACCCTGCTGACAGGTGGCGCCTCCAGAAAAAGAAATCCCGGGCTTTTCAGCATGGCCCAAAATAATAATGGCCCTGGAAGACTAACAGAAGCACTCTGCCTGGAGGTGAGATCAACATATTTTGAGATGAAGAACGAAAAACTGCTCTTCAAATCATCAGATCCAAAATACCAGCTTTTTGTTCCCCAGCTTGTGACTGGCAAATGTACAGCAAGAGCTTTTCATAGAAAATCACATAGTTTGGATCTGAACATCAATGAGAACCTGACTTTATTTCCTACTTTGTATGAAATACATAGGAAGACAACTGCCTATTCTAGGCTAAATGAAACGCAGCCCATTGACCTTTCTGGCTTGTCTTTAGAGAGTAGTAAAAATAGCTGTTCCTTTCAGAATCCATCCAGTTTTGATCCTAACATGCTGCTGCAGAGATTGTCAGTGGCACCCCATGAGACTCAGACACAAAGAGGAGGAGAATTTCAGTGTCATCTAGAAGCTTCTGCAGTGTACTCTGACCATGCTAGTTCCAACAATCTGACTTTCCTGATGGAGTTGCCCTCGGCTGGCAGGAGTATGCTGGAAGCTTCGGATCAGGAAGAGCACCTCTCTCCTCTGGATTTCTTGAGCTCAGCCAGTTTTTCATTGGGCGCCATTAACCAGAGGCTCCATAAGAGAGAAAGGAGCAAGTTGAAGAATTTGAGAAGGAAACAACAAAGGCACGAAAGATGGCTGCAGAAGCAGGTAATTTTTTAAGAGCTTACTAAAAGTTTTGTATTATAAAATATTGAGGTTGAGGTATGGAGCTAACTTTAAATTTGGTTTTAATATTTCTTTTAAATGAATTTCTAAGTCATTGTAATCCTATTTTAACTGCCATATAATATGCTTAATGTGTCAAATATGCTTTAAAGTGTCCACTTTTCATAACTTTATCCAATTCTAATATTTTAGGGATCCATTTTTATTACAATATTGAGACTTTAATAGATTCTTGTCATATGCATTTTTAACTTACAACATGTTAAGAATGATTTGGATTTTATGTGAGGTAAAGTTAAAAATTGTTTTGCTAAGTAAAGAAAATCTGGTGCTACATTCCTTCACTTTCATCCTGTTTAACTTAAATCAATATGTTCAAGGACTCTTATTTATTTAGTGAATATATGTACATGTGGTCTTGATATGGCAATTACAACTTGTAAAAATTATCTAACAGGTATTTTAACCTCACTGTGACTTCATAACATAAAGTGCTTCTTGATGATTTGAACTTATGTGCCCATAATAACTTGTTGAAGAATGGTGTGAGTGACGGAATTTAACAAAAAAAATGTTAGATGACGGAGAAGTCAATGGTGACAGTGCTCATAAAAATTTAGAAAGTTTAAGACTTGTATGTTTCTGTATAAGCTTTTTTCTCCACATATTGCCTTTATTATTTATTTGATATATATAATAGTTCTAAGTATCTATTGAATATTAACAGTGTTCACAGAGCTTAAGGATAACTTCACATAATAACTCCTTTTAAAAAATAATTGTGAACTCATTATTGCTTATAATTGTAGACTCAATAGCAAAATATTACTACCTTGATTAGGTGTTTTGTTCAATTTTTAGTAAATTATCTATATAGATAATTTTAATATATTTTTACTGGTTGTTGATAAGAAAATTCTAGCTTTACTTATTTAAAACTTAACTTATGTAAAACTTGGCTTAACTTGAAAAGATATAGGATATAACAATGAATATTATACTATTATAACTATGTTATTATACTAATATACCTCTTTAGTCTTAATGTATTGAAGTAGTAATATTCAAAACCTCTATTAATAATTAGACTTATCCCTATTTAAATCAGAGTAAATATCTAGTGCTTCCTTAGGAAAGAAAATTTAAAGGTGTATAACAGTTTAGAAATTATATGAGTTTGCATTTTGGGTGGATATCATGTTAAAAGTCACTCATGGTAATTCAAGTAAAAAGGTAAATCCTTAAAATGGTTCATTTATGAGGTAAATTGATTAGCTACTCTATTCATTCCATGTTTAATACACATTTAATCGAGTAAATGTTTATTATATGTCTGCTTGCAAATATGTTTGTGTAATGAAAAGATAACTTCAATACAGAGCCTGCTGCTTTTTAATTAGGAAATAAACACATAAGGTATAAAGAAAAAGCTAACTGTTGTTGATTATACTTTTAGGGAGAATTAAAATAATTGGCAGGGAAATCTAGGTTTCTGACATTTTAAATAATTGTTGTGTACAAGCCAGACACTTTTGGTGAGAAACATCATGATGCAAAGTGTGTTCATGATGCTACAAAAAAACAATCATTTTTTTAAGTTTAGGGATGTAAATTAGATGTTGTCATGAAACACGAGCTTTTCACAGTGTATTGTTCAGTTCACATAAATCACTTTGGGAAAAACGTTAGTGTTACAAGTTACCCTGAACCAGCCAACATTTTTTCTTTCTTTTTTTTAATCCAGCATTGAGTTTCTATTTTAATTTTAAAATTAAATAAGAAAGAACTGTTCGAAGAGTTCAATAAATAAATGTTTGTTGTTTTAAAATGATTGTCAATAAAGTTGATATTCTTGTAACTCAACTCTGTTCATCTTAGCCATGTGTATGACCCACATGAACAATACAACGGTGAGAATACAGAACAGTTCCATGAATTCAAAAAACTTCCTTGTACTAAAATCTTAACTTGCTCCCACCCCTAATCCCTGTCAACCACTGATGTGTTCTTCATAATTTCATTTTGTCTTTTTGGCAGTGTCGTCAAAATTGAATCTTGCCATATTTAACCTATATTTTACTTAATATAATTCCTGTGATACTCATTCAAGCTGTTGCATATATGGAGTTCTTTTTTACTGTTGAATAATATTCCATTATATTAATTAATTACAGATAATTCTCCATTCTCCCATTGAAAGGCCAGTGGGTGGTTTTTAGTTTTGATTAATTACGAATATAGCTACCGTAAAGTTTTTGTACAGGTTGTTTATTTGAACCTAAATTTTCATATCTGTAGGTTAAATACCCAGGGATAGGATTGCTGGATCATATGGTAAGTGTATGTTCCACTTTATAAGAAACTATTAAGCTTCTTTCCACAGTAGAGGTTCCATTGTGCTTTCTCAGCAACAGTGGGTTGTAAAAGTTGCTGTACATTCTTGCCAGCACATGGCTTTATCCTTTAAAAGCATCTGTCATTCTCTTAGGTTCGTAGTAGTTACACATTGCAGTTTTTATTTGCATTTCCTTAGTGATTAATGTTGTTTAAGTTTTCCCATGCATTTTTGCCATTTGTGTCTGTTCTTTAGAGATGTGTTTTCAAATCCTTGTCTATTCTTAAATTTTGTTTTCTTTTTCCTTCCCATTGATTTTGAGGGTTTTTTAATATATTTTGAATAGTCTTCTGATAAGTGATTTGCAATATTTCTCACAGAAATATTTGTATAAGGGTAAGTAAATAATACTTTTACTAGTGTTCAAGTTCATGCATGCCTAAGTTTATTCTAAAAAACATGTCTTTTCATTCAGTAGTGAATTACAGAGGTTTTCTCAGTATTAGTTTTGTTAGCTGATCTTCCCATCAGTCTTTTTAACATCATTTTATTGAGACTCATGCAACTCTTATCACAATCCATACAAACATCCATTGTATGTCAAGCACATTTGTACATCTGTTACCCTCATCAATCTCAAAACATTTACTTTCCATTTACACCCTTGGCATCTGCTCCTCATTTCTCCCCTCCCCCTCTGTTCCCCCTCTCTCTTGAACCCTTGATAATTTATAAATTATTATTACTTTCTCATATCTTACACAGTCTAATGTCTCCCATCCCTCATTTCCCCATTGTCCATACTCAAGGAAGAGGTTATATGTAGATCCTTCTAATCGATTCCCCCTTTCTTCCCCACCTTCCCTTCACCCTCCCAGTATCGCCACTTTCACTATTGATCCTAAAGAGATCATCTGTCCTGGATTCCATATGTTTCCAGTTCCTATCTGTACCAGTGTACATCCTCTTGTCTAACTGGATTTGTAAGGTAGAATTGGGATCATGATGGGAAGACGAAGCATTGAAGAACTAGAAGAGAGTTGCATGCGTCATCGTTGTTACATTGCACCCTAACTGGTTAGTCTCCTCCCTGCGGGACCCCTCTGGAAAGGGAAGTCTGTTACATAAGGATGGGCTTTGGTCCCCAACCTGTACTCATCCCTCATTTACAATAATAAAATTTTTAGTTCTTTGATGCCTGATCCTTGATCCCTTCAAACCTCGTGGTTACAGTCTGGTTTGCTTCTTCCATGTGGGCTTTCTTGCTTCTGAAGTAGATGGCTACTTGTTTACCTTCAAGCCTTTAAGACCCCAGGTGCTATATCTTTTGATAGCCCAGCACCATCAGCTTTCTGCACCACATTTGCTTTTGCATACATTTGTCTTCAGTAATCCTAATGTGAAGGTGGGCACACAATAATATGATTTTATGTTCTTTGATGCCTGATTCCTGATTCCTTTGACAATTCGTGGTCACACAGGCTGGTGTGCTTCTTCCATGTAGACTTTGTTGCTTGTGAGCTTGATGGCCGCTTGTTTATCTTGAAACCTTTAAGACCCCAGACACTATATCTTTTGATAGAAGGGCACCATCAGCTTCCTTCACCACATTTGTTTACACACACATTTGTCTTCAGTGATCATGTTGGGAAGGTGAACCAGTTTATCATAATGCCAGTTTAATAAACAAAGTGTTCTTGCACTGAGGAAGTACTTGAGTGGAGGCCCAAAGTCCATCTGCTGCCTTAATACTGAACCTATAAATATATGCATGTTGGTCTATTTCCCCATCATCCTATATAAATATATTTACCTATGTATATGCCTTTATTTAGAGCTCTATAAATGCCATTTACCTCCTATTACTTTCCTATATTTCAGTGACCTCCAAGCAAAAAAACTCCGTTTTTCTCTCTCCACAACCCGACAATTTCTAATAAAGCTTTGTTTGCTATGTATTTGCATATTTCATAAAGTTACATCACGCAGTATTTTATTTCAGTACTGACTTATTTAGCTTTCTATAATGTTCTCTAAGTTCATGTTGTGTTGAGTATTGGGACTTCATTTCTCTTCCATTGTATGTATGTCCCACACTGTGTGTCTTCATTCAAAGTGATGGAGGGTTTGGGTTCTTTTCCCCTTGGGCTCTTCTGAAATGCGCTCCAATGCTCCTTAGTATGAAGGTTGCTTTTTGAGTTTCAGCTTTTATATCTTTTGGAATATATGGATGACAGCTTCCAGAGGTATGGAAACAGAGACTTGAAAGAACTAAACTTTCACAAACATTTTGAAGCACTTTGTACAGAGAATCCTACACTTTTAAAAATTTTGCTCTATGCTCTTTCATTTGTACAAAAGACCTGCATGTTTAGCTAATGTTAGTACATATTTTGGATAACTGAAAAAAAATCTGAAGAGGATTGGTGCTTTCATGAACAACTGTAAACAGTGCAACTAGCTTTCCATGTTGTTTTGTAGTGTGCACTTGAGAGCAATGAAGGTGGCCAAGCTTCTTCCCCAGAACAACATTTTGCATCGCAGCATCAAGTTGCTATTGTTTTATGTCTTCGTAGTTATTTTGGGGGTCTGAGACCCCTAAAATATGTTTCTCATAATAATGAATGGTACCTGCTTCTTCCCTTTACACTAAAATGTTTCATGGGATCAGAGACATAGTCTACTCTCAGATCGTGGGGGAACCTGTCTCTAGGACTGGGATCGCTAAACCATATGGTAGTTAGGTGTTCAACCTTTTGTGGAACACTGAAGTGCGTCCACTACAGCCATTTTGTACCATTTGGCATTCTCATAAGCACTGTATGAGGGCTCCAGTTTAATGCATATTCTCGCCAATACCTTGGTTTATTTTTTACTTCTTGCATTCTAATTAGGGTGCTATAGAATCTCTCCAGTAGTTTAGATTTGCATCTCTCTAAAGAAAAATCGCTCTGAATATCTTTTCATGTGCTTGTGGCTATTTAGACATCCCCTTTGGTGAAATAGCTCATCCAGAACTTTTATCTATAATAATTTTATTACATTATTCTCAGTTATTCAACGACTATTTATAATTTCACAAAGATATGATTTAGTCATTGGGAAGAATAGAGATCGATACATTATGTTGAAGACCTCCTTATTCAGGGTTATCTAGAAAACATTTATTTCTTACAAAGGTGCTACTTTTTATGAATTCACACAAAGACATAGCTTTTAATTTTTCATAGTTCTTAAGTTCATTTAATCTTTTGTCACATGATTTATCCTTTTGCATCACATTATTCTCCAAATATACATTAGGTCGTCTTTTTTGAAAGAAGGCTCTTTTGCTTCCAAATTATCACTGTAATCCAAATAGTAAAAGAATTACTCTCTATTCATGCACTTTCAAGAGCTGAAAGTTAATGATTATTGAAGTGAAAAGCCTAAATAATGAAAAATACCCCCCTTAATATATAGTAAGAGCTTGCCACACAGGGAATCTAGTTCAGATAAATCTCCCAGGACCAATAATGAGGGTAGCGCTATCAAGAGGATAAGGGAAAGGTGTGGGGAGGAAGGGTGGGGGAGACAATCACAATGATCTGCCTAGATCCCCCTACTAGGGGAACGAACAACAGAAAAGTGGGTGAAGGCAGACAGTGGTCAGTGTAAGACATGAAAAAAAATAAAAATGTATAAGTTATCAAAGGTTCATGAGGGAGGAAAAGTGAGGAACAGGGTGGGATGGGGAATAAGCTGATGCCAAGGGCTCAAGTAGAAAGAAACGGTTTTGAAAATGATAATGGCACATATGTACAAATGTGCTTGACACATGGATGGATGAATGGATGGATAGATGGATGGATGAATTGTGATGAGCTCAAATTCCCAATAAAATGATTTTTTTTTTAGTCAGGAAAAAAATACAAAAATTTAAAAAATATTATTCATATTCAGAAGACAGCAAGGAAAGGTAGGACTTTCAAGTATGATGCAAATTTATTCAAGAGACAATCTGTGAAAAATAAGATCTATCAAGAAATGTGATCAGTCTCAGTGCCAGAGTCTTTCTTGGAGGGTGATCATGTAGACACATGCTGAAATTAAAATCCAAGACTCAAAGAAGAAAGCAGATGTTTAGTCCAAACTGCATTGTTTGTATAAACAGTTTAAGCACAGTGTTCAATGCTTATCATTTAGATGATGACTTTAAAGGTTAAAAAATAAAGGAATGTCTCACCTCCACTCTCCTACAAACACATATTTTATCTCTGATGAATCAGAATACATTTTAATAGCATTCACCTTATTCATGATTTCTAGTTAATGTATATTTATTATTTTACTGTGCTAAAACTGCTAAGCAATGATTATACATAATGAATGAAAGAATTCATCTTGGGCTGAGCTCCGGTGGCATAGAGGTTGAGTGCGGGACTGCAGCCCATGGGCTTAGTGGTTCAAATCCAGTGGCGGCTCTCCAGGAGCAAGGCTGGGTAGCTCCCACAACCACCAGAGGGCAGTGATGCCTCCCAAAAATAGATTTCATCTTGTATTTTCTCCTCAGGGAGTTTTAAGCAGATGGAGTAGACACGTGAACATCATTCTGTTGTGAATTTGTAGAAAAACCATCTCCTACAGAAATTTGGCCACATTTACTTAACACTGGTTTGCTTTGTACAAGACCTTGAAATGCAACTGAGAATTCCAAAGTGGAAACAAATGAGTTGGCTTGTTTGATTAGAAGAAGGTGGAAACTGTGTGGAAGTAGGAAAACTGGTACTAGAGAAGTTGATGAAAATATATAACATGGTACTCAGGAAACCGACGTGAGGATACTGTTTTGCTTCTGGGGAGTTCTCAGCTCCTAATATGCTGAGCCCACATTAGGAACTCAGTAAAACAATTTGATTAGATAAATTGAAGATGTAAGATATAGTAAATGATTTCAGGATAACGCCTAACAGTTTTCAATCCTGGCTACAAATTCTATATCCTTTAGGAGCTTCTAAAAATACCACTGGCCAGCCATCTTCAAATTAATCTTTTGTTGCTCAAGGCTATGTATTGCTATGCTTTGGTTTTGCATTTTATTTTTTAATTCTCCAGTGGTTCATTGCATAACCAGTGCATATTCTGGATTGAAAACTATTAAAAAGAAAATACATAATCAAACAGGGATTCAGAGGCTTAAGAAATGGGTTGCTAGAGGCCTTTAACAGAGTTACAAAAGAAAAGTCACTTGCTGTAACCCTGAATGTGGCCAGATTGAGAAGGAATTCGATGAAAAGCCATACTGGGGGAGACAGGATATTTTGTGATCCATGGTAAATGTTTTAAGATTAGAGCCTACTTTTCCGCATCTAATATATGATTCCTTACACATAATAAATGTCAATATAAACATTATGTCTTAAGGAACATGGTATATATATCCACACAGCTCTCCTTCAGTTGACATTTAAAGAGTAAGAATTTTGATTAGAAGAAGAGAGGAGAGAGGGGGAGAATAATGTGGTGGTGAGGATAAGGACTGCAGTTAATTACTGGTAAGATTGGCTAGGTGCCTGTATTCTTTCTACTAGTTATAGTGTTTTACTGCATGTCACGTACAGTATTAGGCGCTGTCTTTTTTATAGATAATTTAGAAGAGCTATTAGGTGACTGGAGCTTGGGTGAAACTGTGGAGGGAGCCGGCTTTGGATAGTGAAAAGAGGAACATGAATGTGTTGACTTCCGCAGGCCTTAGGGTGGAGGGACTTCAGGAGGTAGGGCAAAAATGAATGTTGTTATAATCAATTTCAGTCTTGTGTTCATTCCAAAGTTTAAACTGTTTGGCTTTTAGCAGATCTACAACATTTGGTTGATCCTAGAATAGCAGTTACAGAAAGCTGCAGCATGCTACTTAGCAATGAGTTTATTGCAGCCTGCACTTGATGAACTAGGCTTTGACTTTTGTCTTATGTGCACTGGGAACATTGTTCTTGGTTTTGATTCTGTAGCATGACCTCTGTATTGGACTTTTTTTTTTCAAATCACTAAGGCAGTGGTTCTCAACCTTCCTAATTTAATGCAAATTCTTAAGTTGTGGTTACCCCATCCAACCATAAAATTATTTTCATCACTAATTTTGCTACTAATTCAAAACTGATTTTGCTACTGTTATGAATCGGGTGATTGCTCTGAAAGGGGCCTTCGACCCCCAATGAACTAAGGTATACATTGTCTGTTTGCTACTCTCCCTCGTTGCCCCTCCTCTGCCCTTGGGCATTTTAATAGCCATCATTTACTAGTTGGGCCTTCTCATCCTATCCAGTCTTTAAGACTTGTCCCAAGCTGAGGTGCAAGTCTCAGCTACATTTGCCCCATAGTGGAGATCTCACATTGCCAGTTCTAATGTGCCCCCAAATTGGGTAAATCAAAAATAAAGTAAACTCACTGTGATTAAGCCCATCCTGATGGTTTTGAACTGCTGACCTGCAGATCTCAGCCCAACCTGTAACCAATAAGCACCAAAGTTCCTTAAGAACCAAACTGGGTAAGTGACTAGAGTTCTTTTTCTGGCTCTGCACAATCATTTACAGTTGCAATCATCCAAACTTTCTTTTACAAACTATTAAAAAATTTTTTATCAATCATCTTTTGGGGGGCTCATACAACTCTTATCACAATCCATGCATCCATCAATTGTATGTCAAGCACATTTGAACATCTTTTACCCTCCTCATTCTCAAAGCATTTGCTTGCTATATTGGCTCATTTTTCCCTTCCCTCCCTGCTCCCCCTACCTCAAGAACCCTTGAAAATTTATAAATTATCATTACTTTGTCATATCTTACACTGTTCACTGTCTCCCTTCACCCACTTCTCTCTTGTCTGTACTCCAGGGAGGAGGTTATATGTAGATCCTTATAATCAGTTTTCCCTTTCTGCCCTACCTTCCTTTCACCCTCCCAGTATCGCCACTTTCACCACTGATCCTGAAGGGATCATCTGTCCTAAATTCTTTGGGTTTCCGGCACCTATCTGTACCAGCGTACATCCTCTGGTTTAACCAGATTTGTAAGTAGAATTGGGATCATGATAGTGGGGAGGAAGAAGCATTTAAGAACTAGAGGAAAGTTGTATGCTTCATCAATGCAACACTGCACCACAGTTTCATCTCCTCCCTGCAACCCCTCTGGAAGTTCATTACCTACAGATGGATTTTGGGTCCCCAATCAATACTCCCCCTCATTTACAATTATGTAACCTTTAGTTCTTTGATGCCTGATATCTGATCCTTTCAACACATCATAGTCACACAGGCTCGTGTGTTTCTTCCACATGGGCTTTGTTGCTTCTGAGCTAGGTGGCCACTTGTTTACCTTCAAGCCTATACGACCCCAGGCGCTATATCTTTTGACAGCTGGCCACCTCAGCTTTCTTCACCACATTTGCATATGCATACATTTGACTTCAATGATCCTAACGTGAAGGTGGGCATGCAATAATATGATGTCTGATTCCTGATCCCTTTGACACCTCGTGGTCACCCAGGCTGGTGTGCTTCTTCCACGTGGGCTTTGTTGCTTGTGAGCTAGATGGTCACTGGTTTACCTTCAAGCCTTTAAGATCCCAGATGCTGTATCTTTTGATAGTTGTGTTTTTTAATTTTTAACAAAAGAAAAGCAAGTGATTATAGATAGTAACAGTATATAACAGTATAGAGAGGGTATAACAGTAATAGAGAAACTGTAGAAAGCTAAAAGTACGTTTTAAAACCAATCATGTACACCAAATTTAAGGGAGTGTAGCTCCTTAAGGGGTAAGAATATGGTCTCGGGTCCTGGGTAGGTGTCAACTTTCTAACTTATATTTCACTTTGAAGTTGGTTGGTATTTTCGTAGGCATTATTTTGGCTTTATCCCATTTTACATGTCTCAAATACTTTGTAAAATATCGAAGTCAATTACAAATCCTACTACCCTAAAAGTCCCATAACCTTTTTATTCCTTATTTTGCTACAGGATTTTAGATTACTCATCTGTGATAAAGCTAGAGGGAAAATCTGCAACAGATAATAAACTCAAACAGCTCATTGCCATCAAGTTGATTCCAAGTCATAGCAGCCCTGTAGGGCAGGCTGGGACTGCCCCGTGAGTGTCCACCACTGCTACTGTTTACAGTGGCAGAAAGCCCCGTCTGTTTCCTGAGCAGCAGCTGCTGGATTCGAACTGCTGCCCTTCTGGATTGCAGCTTGACTCCTACTCACCATGCCGCCAGGGGTCCTCCAACAGATTATATAGCGTATGCTTTTCCCTAAGTCAGAACAAAAATTCAATATTCAAAAATTCAAGACAGATAATTTTGTATCTGTGCTGCACCGAGCTATGCTTTTCATAACTAAAATGTCCCTTTCTGGTAAGCTACTCTTATAAATGTGAGGTGATAATCTTGTTTTCTATCACTAGAGGGCACCAAATTTCCTCTTGTGGCAAAGCAACCAGAGTCACTTCTTCCATTCAAAAAATTTCATATACTGGGGTAGACTGTGGTCTGATATAGTTCTTGACAGATTTTAAAAATAACAGAATTTAAGCTTCGTGATAAAGGGTTTGCCGATTCCAGTAAGGCCTTCCTAGGCTGTCATCAACCTATGCTTTTATAAAACTGCTTTTCAGGGGACAATTCTTAGATTTGTTCAAGAGACTAGAAGAGCTGCTCAGGGTTAGATGGGACTTGGGATACACTCTTTTGAAGGAGCTATAGATATTTAACTGTTTTAAAGATTCAGGCAGCATATACAGTTTTCTGAAAACAAACATTCCCCCTAAAAATCAGTGACAAATATTGTACTTCACTGTGGGGTGGGATGGTGGAACTCAGACTCACCATCATCGAGTGCATTCCTACTCGTGGACACCCCGAAGAGCGGCCCTTGTGGATTTCTGAGGCTCTGAATCTTTATGGAAACAGAAAGCTTTCACTTTCCCAGCAGTGTCTGGTGGGCTGGAAGTGCTGGGTTTGTCCTTTGTAGCTCAACTCGTAGCCTGCCGTGTCACCAGAACTCCTTAGTGCCAGCAGGGGGAGGCCGAGAGCAGTGACCTGAGGTAGGCCAGTAAATCACACCAGACTCTCCATACCTGGGTGTTTATCTGAGTCTTACTTACTTATATTTGACAGGGCATCCATCCTTTATTCTTAAATCAAAGAGCAATTTAAACATAGCCACAACAGTCAATAGCTTCACTAATGGCAACTTTTTTAAGTCAGATGGAACAGTTAACGATTTGTGTTTACAGTGTACATTAAAGGGGTTTGGGTTGTAGAGTCTAGCTTTCCCCCCCTTTATATCTAGTTACACTAATCACTCATTTATTTAGGTTGTCTAATCACTAGCAAGGAGCTCTGGTGGTATTGGGTAAACATTGAACTTGTAACCTAAAGATCAGCCATTCAAACCTACCAGTTGTTCCATGAGAGACAATTGAGCTATCTACTCCTGATAGCATTGATAGTTTTGGAATAAGAGTCACCATGAGTCAGAATTGACTCAATGGCAATGAACTTGGAAATATAGATGAGTTAACTTCTATAATAAAGCAGGAGCATTTTGAGCGGAAAAACTTCCAAGTGTGTAGGAACAAAAGGTTCCTAGAAGACTCCTTCTCTGTACACTTAAGACTTAATTTCCTCTTGCTGCTGTAAGAAATCACCACAAACGAAGCACTTTACCACAAATGTTTTGTCTTACATGTAAGGGGTCTATAATCAGAAAAGGAGTGAGTCTCACTGGGCTACAGATAGGGTGTTGGCAAGGCTGTTTCCTTCTAGAGATCTTGGAACAGATTCACTTCTTTGCCTTTTCTAAACTACGTGTCTGAATTCTGTGATTTATGGGAGCCAGTGGCATAGTGGGTTATGCATTGAGCTGCTAGCCGCAAAGTCAGCAATTTGAAACCACCAGATACTTTGGGGGGAAAGAAAAAAGCTTTCTGCTCCTGTAAAGAGTTAAAATCCTATAAGCCCATGGGTACAGTTCTAATCTGTCCTATAGCATTGAGATGACCCAGAAATGATTTGATGGCAGCAGCTTGGTTTGGGTTTGGGTGATTTTCAAACGTGAGAAAGGCCTTCTCATGTTGCTCTCTCTTTGGCTCTGACTCTTTTGTCCCTAGTGTACAGCCCTTATGAATATCTTAGATCACCTAATTTATTTTTTATTTTTTAGCTCACCTAATTTTAATCAATGATAATATTCTTCTTATTATTATGTTAAACTTAGCAACCTTAACTTCATCTGATTCTTAATACCCCTTCGTATCACTGGCATTGAATTTGGTGTTTAGTTGATAATCTTCTTAGGAGCAGATCTGTGGTTTAAAAGCAGAAAAGGTTTATGGGGTTGTACTCATTTACCATTTTCTATCTATATGCTGAAAAAATAACCCAGTAACTAGACTGGATGAAGAAGAATGAGGCATCAGATTGAAGAAAGACCCATTAACAACCTATGATATGCAGATGATGCAACCTGCTGAAAATGAGGGTTTGAAGCATTTACTCATAAAGATATGAAAACAAAAAGTACTCAATATAGAATTATACCTCAATAAAATGAAAACAACCTCACAATTAGACAAATATTATGACAAGTGGAGAAAATTTTGAAGTTGTCAAGTAATTTTCCTTGAGTGCACAATAAATACATAATCATGGAAGCAGCAGACAAAAATCAGTTGCTATATTGTATTGGGCAGATCTGATGCAAAAAACCTCTAACGTAATGGCAAGCAAAGACGTATGTCACGTTGAGGACTCAGATACCCCTTATCCATACTACAGTGTTTTCAGCTAACTCGTGTAGAGGTGAAAGCTGGACATTGAATAAGGAAGAACAAAGAAGTGCAGTTGAATGGCACTAGAAAAGAATATTGAATATATCATGAACTTCCAGAGAAATGTACAAATTTTCATTAGAAGTACAGCTAGACTCTTCCATAGAAGCAGGGGTGGTGAGACTTGATCCCTTGTATTTGGGACCTCTTTTCAGGAAAGACCAGATACTGGAGAATGTCACTGGTTTTGAAAAAAGTAGATCTACTAACCCACTGCCATTGAGGAGGTTCTCAGTCATAGTGCCCCTACCGATGACCTCTGAGGCCTTGTGAATCTCTCCAGCAACAGAGAGCCTCATCTTTATCCTGCCGTGACTGGTGAGTTTGAATTACTGAGAGGATCTTCAAAAAAAGGGGAAGACCATTCGTGAGAGAGATAGTAGCAGCAATGGTGGGTGCACCCACAGGAACCCTTGTGAGGATGGTGCAGCACTGGACCACATTGTGTTCTGTTGTTGATAGTGTTGCTAGGAGTTGGTGTGACTCAGGGGCATTGAACAGCAATATCCATCTTGTGCTTTTAAACACTGCTGAATTAGATCAATGTTTCAGAAAGTGGGCCATAGCTCCTGCCCTGGAAGGCTTTGGAAAGTTGGGGAACAGGGTGTTGAAAAAGTAAGTACCTATACTTTATCATGGATTATGGACAAAACTTTTTATTGCCAGTGGCCCCTGAGTAAATTTTTTCAGGAAAAAAATGGGAACCTTTGAATTATATAGTCAAGAAACTTGAAAATGAAAAAATTTAAGCAACAAAGAGAAATCTTGGACAGGTTAAATTTTATCAGCTGTAATGCTACAATGTGGATGATTTATCAGATTCTGAAGTGAGGAAATTAAATCTGTGACTTGTGGTGCAGACATAATCTAGATGGCCAGTGTGGTGCATTCTTGAGGGAATCTCATGACTTGAATAGTAGTCATTGCTGGTATATCATAAAAGTAAAGGCCCTAGGGCTGAGCACCGGTGGCGTAGTGGTTGTGTGCGGGACTGCGGCCCCCTGGGATAGAGGTTCAATTCCAACTCCACAGGAGCAAAGGCTGGGCCTCCTACTCCCACCACTAGAGGGCAGTGATGCCCCCCCCCCCAAACAAAAACAAAAACAAAAAAAGTCAAACCCTAAATCCAAGCACCACAGTATATGTATCCCTCTCAAAAGTCATTGCCCTTGAGTTGACTATGATTCATAGTGACCCTCTAAGACAGTGGTTCTCAACCTTCCTAATGCCATAACCCTTTAGTACAGTTCCTCATATTGTGATGATCCCCAACCATAAAATTGGTTTTGTTGCTTCTTCATAATTGTAATTTGTTACTGTTTGGAATCAGGCAACCCCTGTGAAAGGGTTGTTCAACCACCAAAGGGGTTGCGACCCCCAGTTTGAGAACTTCTGCTCTAAGACAAGGTAAGTGCCCATGTAGATTGCTCACACTATACTCAATGGAAATAGAAAGCCTTCTCTCTTTTCCAGGGAGCACCTGGTGGTTTCAGACTGCAGGCTTTCAGTTAGCCCAATGTGTAACCACCTCACCACTAGGGATCCTCTCCTATTCCTAGAAACCTTTTGTATAGGAGAGAACCCACATGGTCCACCGGACTTCAATAGGGAAGCACAATGACGGCCCCTTCCTGCGGATTTTAGTGAGAATTCTTTAGATTGAAGGACATAGCTGGGAAATACAGCCATTGGGCAATGCTTGATGGGCTTGATAAATTGCTTACATAATTTTCTTCCATAAAGTCTTCTAGAACAGAGAAGTAAAGAAGAGGTTACTAGCACGTGATTTCTTACAAGTAGTTACCTACAAGACATCTGGAATGTTGTGCATAAAGATGCTTACTATCTCTGTGTATTCTCTTTGCTTCTTTTCAGTGACCTTCCTGTTTCTTATTCCTCCTGGACATCTTATGATTATTGTTTGTACTACAGCAGAACGTAAGACACTTCTCATTCAGACTTGCAGTAACATCCATCCGAAATGTCTTCCCTTCACTAATCTCACCCTCCCTTTCAATTTGTCTAAAGCTCCACGCTTATTTACTTTACTAACATATTTTTTAACCTCTTTGCCTACATTCTCCTATTAGGTAAATCAGTATCTTATAATCCGTATCTCCCGATTAAATCAACATCATAACTGTTGACAATCTAGTATCAATTGTAATCCTTATTTTCTAAACACAAACTTTTTATAGCCAAGTTGAACTGTTTATTCTTTATTGGCCTTTTTTTTTGGTAACCTCTGAACTTTCTTTTGTGATTTGACCATCCTGAAACAATTTTGAAATGCTGATAATCCTTAAGGGGAAGTTACATGAACTTTTTTTTCCCAAGGAGTCCTCTTCTACCTTCTTGGTTGGTAGGCCGGCTGGAGTCAGTTCCAGCTCACAGCAAACAGACTTAGGACTGAAAGAAGCACCAGCCCAGCCTGTGCTTCCTCACGCTTGTGCGGGAATCGTTGCTCAGCTGCTGGGTGGGTCGTGCGGAGGGTTCCTCGCTCTCCCTGCCCCTCTGCTCTGTCGCGCATGCTGTCCTTTTCCAGGGACTGGGCGTTTCATTGCCTATTTCTACCTTTCTATAAAAAGACACGTTTTTTGTTTGTTTTCTTTGCTTATTTAAACTTAGAGTTTTAATGATACGTCATGAACATATCGTAAAATTCAATATTTCAAGCTTATTGAGAAGATTTGGACAGTCATTACCACAATCAATTTTGGAACATTTCCTTCTTTCTTGTACTCATTATTAGTGTAATTATTTTGTGTTAATTGTGGCAAAAATATGCACAACAAAACACTCTCCAATTCAACAAACCCTACATGCACAATTCAAAGCTATTGATTATACTCTTCATGTTGTACAACTATGTCCTTTTCCAAATTATTCCACCACTTTTTAAATCATTTTGCTCTTACAGCTATAATAATCCATAATTCATTCAAGTAGATCAAGCATAATTGTAGAATTGCTGCTACCATTATTTTTAAAACATTTTCTTTCTTATTGAAATCTGTGATATTAGCTTCCCTTTAACCTCTTCATCCCCCACCTTACCTCCTAGGAACCCTTATTATTATATTATTATCATTATGGCCCTATCTCACATCATTCGTAGTCTTCTTTTTTCTTCCCCCCACCCATCAGTGGGCTGTAAATACATATGGAGGGTACTATCTGCATCTTTACTCTTTTTCCTTTTCATGACTTATGCGTCCTTGGGGTTGTTCTGGCTCATGCCAGTATATCTGGAGTTCAGCCTAGAGACTGTGTGATATGTACATTTTACTTATGTACAGTTTGCTGTTTGAATTTACCTCAGTTCACTCATGTTGCCCTTGTCCTTTTGTGCTTGGCTAACTTCACTCAGCATAATATCCCCCAGCTCATTTCACGAGATGGGGTGCTTCATCTTTTTAACACTGAATTTTAGGCGTGCATAGTATATACCAGAGTTTTTAATCCATTTGTCGAGGAAGTTTAGGCTGTTTCCAACCCTTTGCGATTGTGAACTGCACAACAGTGAACATTGGAGTGCAGATGTCTAGCTGTGGCTTGTTTCTTTTTTCTTCTAAGTATATGCTCTGTTAATTGCTGGATCGTAAGGTAACTCAATTTCCATCTGCTTTAGGTATCACCAAATCACTTCCCACAGTGCCTGTACATATTTACAAAACCACCAGCACCACTCCCCTTCAACATTTGTTGCTTTCTGTTATTTTGGATTGGACTACCCTTGTGGGAGTTAGGCAGAATCTCATGGTTGTTTTGATTCGCATTTCCTGAATGGTTAATAATTGGGAACTTTTTTCATGTTTATTGGCCATTCAGATTTCCTCCTTTGTGAATCTAATGATCAAGTCTTTTGCCCAAAAGTAGGCACAATTTTAGAAGTGTGCAGAACTTCCTTTTTAAAAACTCGTTTTATCATCACAATCCATACCGCTATCCATTTTGTCAAGCACATTTGTACATATGTTGCCCTCATTTTCAAAACATTTATTTCTGTTTGAGCCCTTGTTATCAGCTTATTTTTCTTCCTCCCCCACCCTCCCTTCCTCATGAACCTTTGCTAATTTATAATTTTTTTCATGCCTTACACTGACCTCTGTCCCCCTTCACCCACTTTTCTGTTGTCTGTTCCCCTGGTAGGGGGTTATATGTAGATCATTACCATCAGTTTCCCCTTCCTCCCCACGCCTTTCCCTTACCTTCCTCGTATCACTACTCTCATTATTGCTCCTGGTAGGGATGGGGGGTAATCTGTCATAGATTCCCTGTGTTTCCAGCTCTTATCTATACCAGTGTACATGTTCTGGTCTGCCCAGATTTTCATGGTTAGAATTGGGTTCACGATAGTGGAGGGAGCATTAAAGAACTAGAGGAAAGTTGTGTGTTTCATTGATGCTAAACTGCACCCTGATGGGCTCATTTCTTCTTTTTGACCCTTCTGATCCTTTGTAAGGGGATCTCCAATTGTCTACAGATGTTCCTTGGGTCTTCACCCTCCACTTCCCAAATGATATATCTTTTTTTGGGGGGGGGAGGGGATATCACTGCCCTCTGGTGGTGGGAGTAGGATTTTGGGATTTTTGTTTTTGTTTTTCAAACGATATATCTTTTGATAGCTGGGCACCATCAAATTTCTTCATCATATTTGCTTAGGCACCCATTTTTTTGTAGAACTCATGTCAGGAAGGTGAGCATCACAGAATGCCGGGTTATTAGAACAAAGTGTTCTTGGGTTGAGAGCGTACTTGAGTGAAGGCCCAATGTCTGTCTCCTGCCTTAACACTTAACAAATAAATACATCTGTTTTGTTCTCATTTTATGTATATACATATATATATTTAAATACATACACGACTGTATTTATACCTCTATAAATGTTCTTTGCCTCCTAGTTCTTTCTTCTGTTTCCTTTTACTTTTCTCTTGTTTTATTACAATCTTTGGCCATCATTTGAGTTTCATTAATTCCTCTCAGCTACATTTCCCTTGATCAAGCCCTACCAGGCATCCTATATCCTCCTTGCCATTGATTTTTAGATCACTTGTTGTTCCCTTGTCCTTGGGTTTGTTTATACTCCTTTGCTTTCCCCTGCTACCCCAGCCTCCACCTCTCCTGTGTCTCCCCTGAACCATTGGTCTCATTGTTTTCTCTGGATTGCTTATCCAGTCTATCTTATCTAGTCATTCAGAGAGAATAGTAAAGTGTGTAGCACTTCTGTTAGTAGATCAGAGTATAGATTAATTCCAAAAGAGCAGTTTATTGCCTTAGTGATTTTTTAAATTATACCTTTGATTTAAAACAACAGTAAAACCACCAATGTAAAATTCTACCCGTCCAGGTAGGAATTATTGCTTCCATAGCCATAACTCTCAAAGTTTCTCAGTATTTTTTCTACTAAGTTATAGATTTCTAGAAATCAGTGAGTAGTAACTAAACCATATATTCTGAGTCTTCCATGGGTAACGTCTAACAAAGTACTCTCCATATTAGCAATAAAATCATTCAATGAATTAATATGAGTTACTTTGTGAATTTTTTGTGAGTAGGCAATAAATACCCTGAAAATTTTACATAATTTTATGTAATTTCATGGATTCATCAAATGGCATATATACTTAGTCTCACGGAGAATGCACACTGGCACAGGTAGGAACTGGAAGCACAGGGAATCCAAGGCAGTACAACCCCTCAGGATCAGTGGTGGGAATGGTGATACTGGGAGGGTGGAGGGAAGGTGAGGCAGAAAGGGGGAACAGATTACAAGGATCTATATATAACTTCCTCCCTGGGGGATGGATAGTAGAGAAGTGAGTGAAGGAGAACATTGCATGATGTAAGATATGACAAAATAATATTAATTTATAAATTATAATTTATAAATTATGAGGGAGGCGGGAGGGAGGGGAAAATGAGGAGTGGATACTAGGGGCTCAAGTAGAAAGCAAGTGTTTTGAAAATGATGAGGGAAACATATACAAAAATGTTTGGCACAATGGATATATCTGTGGATTGTGATAAAAATTGTATGAGCCCCTAATAAAACAATTTTTTTAAAAAAATTGATATACTGGTAGAGGTGGGAACTGAAAATACTGGGAACTCAGGACAGATGAACACCTCAGGACCATAGTGAGAGTGGAGTTACCAGATGGGTGGAGGGAAGGTGGGATAGAAAGGGGGAGCCAATTACAAGGATCTACATATAACATCCTATGTGAAGGACAGACATTAGAGGAATGGGCGAGGGGAGACGTGAGGCAGTTTTAAGTTATGACAAAGTAATAATAATTTATAAAGTATTGAAGGTTGTTGGGGGAGGAGTGGGGAAGGAGGGCAAAGGATGAAAGGCTTATATCAAGGGCTCAAGTAGAAAAGCAGATATTTGGAGAATGATGATGGCAGCAGCCATGCGAAGGTGCTTGCCACAGTATATGTATTTATGTATTGTGATAAGCGATGTATGAGCCCTCAATAAAATGATCAAAAATTGATATTGGTGAGCTCTTTTAATAATGAGCTTTTTAATATTGTAAGTGAGATATGTACATATTTATAATTATAAAATAATAATTATTTTTATGATAGCCTGCTATATGGTATGTAGGATTTTCTCTTATGTGTTAATCCTGCAGTTGAAGTTCTAATTATCTGTTACTGAATTGTTAACAGAGACAAGAGAAAGATCATACAACCTTTTATTTTTCATGTCTTAAAAATAGTTAAACAGAGAATATAAAAAATAATTTTAACAGAATGGAAGAAAATGTAACTTTATATTTGTCAACTCATTAAAGACCATCTATTGTTATGTGACCTACTGCTATCAAGTACATAAGGACTCATAGTGACCCTGGACCAAAGAAGAGTGCTATTTTCATTTTCTGAAACAGTTCATTTTTACAGGAGCAGACAGTATCATCTTTCTCCTTAGGAATGGCTGGTGGGTTTGAGTTGATAACCTTGTGATTAACAGTCCATCATACCATTACTATATCCCCTTCCCCAAGTTAGTGGTTTATGACAACATTCATTTTATTTGTTTCCAATTCTGTTGCTCAGCAACCTGAACTAGTTTCTGAGTCTCACTTGGCAGTTTATCTGGGGCTTGAAAGTCAAAGATCTCATGCATATGCCAAGAAGTTGATGCTGGAAGTCAGCTACCTTGGCCTTTGTGGTGGTCTTTCATCTCTGTAGTGATCATCCCAGGCTGCTTCACATGACAGCAGTGCCTACCAGGAAGGGAAGAAAGGAAGCTGAAGAGTAGGCTTAAAGATCCTAGAATATCACTTCTCCTACGTGCTAGTCTGCTTCCATTGAGGTTTGCACCTTGAAAACCATGTGGAGCAGTTCTGCTCTGATAATGTAGGTCGCGCTACGTTGGAATTTGATGCCACAGCTGGGGACTTTCTTAGTCAAAGTCATGAGAACAGCCCAGATTCTTGAGAGGGAAATAGACTGTACTCCTTAAGAGAGAAATAATAAAGTGAAATTGTACAGGATCATACATGTAAGTATGGGAAGTATAAATACAATTATCTTTGCAAAGCTCATATCACAAATATTCTGAACTTCAGAATGTTACCAGGTAATCCTCATTTTGCTTCCTCTAGAAAACTCACTGGAATGTACTATACCCAAATGATTTTGCTTTCTGATGACTGCATTGTCCGTTGGTTTACATGGATTTTGCTGAGGAGATTTAAAAATAATATCTAGTTTTAGGCCCCACCTCAAAGATTTCAATCCAGTTTTCCTAGAGTGGGTCTACTCATTACCATTTATATGTGTGTGTGTGTATATATATGTATATATATATATATATCCATTAGATTCAGATAATATATAGCCAGAATTTTCCAAGAATCACTGCAGTAGACCAAATTTTCTTTAATCCTTCTCCTGGTTTTTTAAAAGTATGCAGAACTTCTGTTAGCAGATTAGACAGTAGATTAATTCCAAAAGAGCAATTTGTTGCCTTATTGATTTTTGAATTGTGCCTTTGATTTAAAGCAACATGAAGTACTGAAAATTGCAACCAATGCAAATTTTAAAGGAACTAGAGATTAAATAAAAAATAACACAATGAGAAATTAATAATCATTATTATCCTTATAAAGCATGATCACTACAAATGACATAATGGACCAAGTTTTGTCTACCAGTTCTTACACACACTAGTTGATATGGATTAAGCAAGCTTCTGAGGAGAGACTTTATACCAATATCTATTGAGTAATGCGCACCAAAATCTTTTAAGGGCAATTGTGCTAGTAAATGAAAGAAGGAACTTGGTAACTCTTTGTACAATTGCTGAGAGTCTAGCAAGACCTGTAGGACTTATCTACTTTAACCCTTTGCCTGCCTCTTCACAATCCCTAGAACTGAAACACACTGCCCTAAATAATTCCTGGTTTTCCAAATAAATGCCCCAGCCTATTTTGAAAGTTCTTATCATTTTCCATTGTTGTAATGTTAGGAGATAGGAAAGAGAAGCAGAAATGTCAATACACTGAGATATGAACCCTGGTGCTGCTGGTAATTTCACTGTATGGCTGAGAAAATTCCTAAATTCAGCTGAGTTTGGGATTCTTCTGGTGTTCAATATTTTGTCCACATAATCTAAGGATGAAACAGATACTACTGAGATGTATCTTCTTCCCTTTTTGTTAATCAGTTAACAAATATGTTTTTCCTTTTTTAACTAAAAAAAAAAAAAATTAAGGACCACCAGCATATCTGTAGCAATACTGCAAGCGTTCTAGTTTACCCAGATGAAATCAGCTGCTTCCCTGTCTTCTGAAAAAGCTGGTAGCATAGTTGGTATGCATTGGGCTGCTAACCTGTAAAGTAAGCAGTTCAAAACCACCAGTTGCTCTTTGGCAGAAAGATGAGGTTTCTACTCCGAGAAAGAATTACAGTCTTGGAAACCCCAGGGGCAGGCAGTTCTGCCCTAACACACGGTTGTTCAGTCAGAATTGACTTGATGGCGTTGAGCTGAAAATTTGAGTCCGTTTCCTAGGCTATTTATAAGAAACCTGATTATAACACTTAAACACATGTCTGTGTGTTCTTTAACTAACTGTGAACATCTTTCAATTTAATGTTTTACAGGGCCAGCCATAAAATAAGTCCTAAATCCACTGCTTCTGAATTTATTACAAATCTTATGAACTATGTGGGAGAGTTGAACTGCTCATTGAGTATCCAATACTATAAATCTTTATAGGACAAAGCTAGCCTCATCTTTTTCTGGCAGGGAGGATGATGGATTTGGATCATAGACCTTGTGATTAGCAGTCCAGTGTTTAACCCACTGTACCACCTGGGCTCATTAGCCATAAAATTCAAACCAAAAGCTTATCATCATGTCAATTCTGATCCATATATTAATCCTCTTTTAGGTTTCTGAGAGTGCCTTTATGGGAGTAGAAAGCCTAATTTGTGTCCTGTGTAGTAGATGGTGGGTTTGAATCCCTAACTTTGTAGTTAGCCCAGTCCTAACCCACATGCCCCTCAGGGCTTCTTAGCTAAAATAGACAGTAAGCATTGTTATGTTAAATGGGGTAGAAAGTGGCTTCTAATTGCTTTCTTTTATGACTGAGTTGAAATTGTTTGTTAAAGATTACTCATAAATCTTAAACCCTTAAAGAAAAATAACAATTGAAAGCAAAGATAATTGAATATATGGGCCTTGGAGTGTGGGTGAGCAAGCACTTTCTTAAATATAATGTTTAATCCTAGTTTCACCATCCAAAAAAAAAAAAAGAAAATCTCACTTTAGGTTTTTTATTTCCATGTCAGTACCAAAGATAAGAAAAGTAATTATTACATTATGAAATACTTTTAACTGCCTTTCCCCAAGAAAATGAAATTTTTGAGCTGCTTCAAGACTAGAATAGTTTATTATACTAAAATTTGTTTTGTTTTGTTTTCTTTTTTGTTTTTTTTTTGGAGGGGCATCACTGCCCTCTGGTGGTGGGAGTATGAGGACCAGCCTTGCTGCTGGATTTGAACCTCTAACCCAGTGGGCCACAGTCCCGCGCACAACCACTGCGCCACCGAGACTCAGCCATATACTAAATTTTTTTAAAATAAATTTGACTTTTAAATTCTGGAACTGATTTATAAATTGTGTAAGTCAAAAAAGGAAAAAAATGCTAAGTGCTTTGTATGTATGATTTTTAATGTGTATAATAACTATCATGTAGGCATGCTAGTTTACAGGTGAGGAAACTGAGGCTTAGAGAGGTTAATTATTACTTTTAATTTTTAATTTATTTTTGACAATTATTCTATTTCAAGTTATTTAGCAGTTTACAAGAGCTGAATTTCAAATAAACATTTGTTAATGCTTTAAAATCATAAAAATGGAAATGTACAATCGAATAATATTTTAACTTTAAAATATGCTATTAATAGAATGGTTATTATTAGCTCCCAATAATCTGCAAATGAACTGTTAAAGTGGTCCCTAACTATGAAACAGTATTCTTTCTTATCTATGAATTCATTTTCAATTTACTTTCAATCTGGCCACTATTCTAAACAACACACAGAGAGATATTAGCACTTAGCTGTGCAATTCTCTTTAGGTTGGTGTCATTCGGTCTCATATGGTAGGAGTCTGTCTTCCATCTAATGTTTGCTAGTGTGTGTCTTCCATCAAGTCTCTCGTATTTGTATTTAAGAGCCTTGTTTTATGCTTTTCTTGGTCAGATTATTTTTTGTATCTACTTCTTTATGGATCAGCACATGGGCATAGATTTCTTGAATGTCTTCCTACATGTTTAATTATAATGTTTTAATAGTTAATTTGTATATAATGGGGGAACTATGAATCAAAACAAGTTACAGTATTCCTTTTTTGTAAAAGCATGTTTAATCTTACTGCTAGAGAACCAAAGCCAAAGTAAAGAGGAAGTACCTTTTAAGAATACACTTTAAGTCAAGCTCATTATAAGGAGTGCTGGTGGGTCAGTGTTTCATTGCTTGGCAATTAACCAGAATTTTGGTGCCTCAAATTCACTGGCGGCTCTCAGATATAGATGTGACAGGTGGCTTTCTAAAAGACTCAGCCCTTAGAAACCTGATGGGGCAGCTCTGCTCTAACCTCCAGGGCATCTATGAGTCAGAAATGATACAGTACAAAGGGCTCAAATATGTTTTTCATCATATTTATGATACTTATTAATCTATGGGATATTAGGATAATTACAATATGTTTTTTCTTTCAAAACTGAGTCTTTTCTCTTTGAAAAATATCTAAAAGAAGACTGTTGGAAA
>PVJH01014948.1:0-55277 GCA_004026705.1 Nesogale talazaci | reverse complement strand
ATGCAACCTTCCTCTAGTTCCCATGCTGCCTCCCACCCACTATCATGACCCCAATTCTACCACATAAACCCAGCTAGACCAGGAGATGTACAGTGAAGTTGGAAACATGGGAAACTTAGGATAGATGATCCATCAAGACTAGTGATGGGAGTGGTAATACCAGGAGGGTGGAGGAGGGATGGAGGAATAGAGATGGAGAGCCAACCTCAGGGATCTACACGTAGCCTCCTCTCTGGGGCATGGACAACAGGGAAGTGAGTGTTGGGACACATTGGACAGTGTACAGGATGAAAAAATAATTTGTAAATTACTAAGGGTTCAAGGGGAAGGGTGGGGAGGAAGGGTAATATAGAGAGCAGATAATGGGGGCCTGGAGGGAGGGAGAATATTTTGAGAGTGATGATGGCAATGGGTGTGTAAAAGTGGCCTGAATACAACTGATGTTGTTAGGGATTGTGATGGGAGTTGTAGGGGCCCCCCAATAAAATGATTAATTTTTTTTAAAAAAGGGGGGGAAGGAAAGGGGAGGGTTTTTTTTTAAAGGAGCTTGTATCAAGGGCTCAAGTGGAAAATATTGGGAAATGTATGTGGAAATATGTGTGCAAATGTGCTTGATACAAATGATGTACTGAATGTTGTAGTAGCTGTAAGAGCTCCCAATAAAATTAAAAAATATATATATATTGCCATTTGTAGGGCTTGCTAAGGAGACACTGAATGATGGTCAACATTTCACATGCTCAAAGGATTTTTGATTGGAGTCCACTGAGAGGAACTTTGGGAAAAAGGCTAATTGATCTACTTCCAAAATATTCTGTCATTGAAAGTCCTGTGGAACACTTTTAATCTGATAACTTGACCACAGCTTGAGTTTCATGACCTGGAAGTGGTGAGTATGATCATTGATGATAGTCATACCTATTGATAGGTGTGATCACATTTAGTGCATGGGAATGGTGTGAGCATTTGATGAGGTGATGAATCTCAGACAAAGAGAAATGATCATCATTAATTTCAGCTATCTTGATTCATCATGTTTCAAATTATTCCTCTTTTACAGATGAATCCACTGAGGCTTAGAGGAGTTGCCCGGTTGCCCAAAGTCATTAGACTCCAGTTGGGCCAGATGAAGACTCCATCCAGGAGTCTTGACAAAACTGAAACAAGGGAAAAATCAAAGAAGCAGAGAATGTTACCCATCTGCAGACATTATTGGGCAGAAATATTATTGGGAAATCCCTGGTGATTATTAATGACATTATTTTCTCTTTGTTTTTTGTGTGACTTATTATTTGTTTGGGCAAGACACACCAGAATGCCTTTTCACAAAATTGTCATTGATTGAAACTAGAAATTCTAATTGAGAAATTTCAAATTAACTTTGCTCTATTTGTTTTAAACTTTTTCTCGCTGACCATGCACTTGATCTTTTCAAGACTAGAGAGATACCCACTGAGAGAGTGAGAGAGAGGGGAAAATGTCAGGTAGCAGAGACCATCCCCAGAAGTAGTGACCTTGTCTGAAGTAGTAGTGGGTACTCAGGAAATCTTTATTAAACCAGAGAAAGTCACTCCTCACTGGAACTCCTCATTTGGAATATTGTAAGGAGGCTCAGCTCTCAAATTCATCACACACACTGGTTATTTGACTATATTCTTCATATTAATCCCAATTCACATCACCCCAACATGCAATTGTCCTCAAAAAGTGACTGGTGTTTCACAAATATTGTTCTAGGACATTTTTTTCCAAGTTGATATCAGCTGGGCCCCAACCACCAGCCTTTTGTTTAAGAGTGAGTGTGTAAATGGCTGGCACCACCAGGGATTCCTCCATCCTCAACACTGATAAGAGGGGGCTTGTGTGTGACATGGAATTGCCAATATGCAGACAACTGACATGACTGCTTTTCAGTGAGATCTGAAAAACAATGTGTGTAGTTGATTCCATTTTGATGTTCTTTCTCCTAGCAGTCCTTTGCTAATTGAAATCCCTGTGGTTGACCTTCCATTCAGTGTACCTAAGAAAGGACACTGGCTTTGGAAAGAAGAATGAGTAGCCCAGATAAATTGATTTAATTTGTTAATTGACACCTCGGCCTCCTAAAGGATAGAGTTATGGGATGGCTGAGTTCAACTGGCAGGAGATCTTCAAAGGGTGCTAAAACAAAAGGACAGCATGATAGGGTGCTGTGTGCAGGGAAAGCACAGAAGAATGATGGGAGGGCCACCTGAGCTCTCACCTCAATGTCCAACTATAGTGGCCTGTCCGGAAGCTAGATCACCAGGATTTCAAATTATCAGCAGGGTTATCCTTTGTGGGAAGGGTTTAGCCAAGTGACTTTCTAGATTAAAGAGTAAGACCTGGTAATCTACTACTGACCATCAATGAATGAAAACCCCAAGGATCACAAGAGAACTTGGACACATCATCTTGGTCATCAGCTACTAGAGAAAGATGTCAGGACTAGTTAAGGTGAGCCCCACCAAGGACATGGGCAACCTGCAAGGAGATTGACCAGCATAGCACCCCTCAACAGGGTCCTCTCTAGCGATCAGAAGGATGATCTGACCAAGGTCAGATTGAACACAATAGCAACCAACAACTACTAAGTCACCACCTTAACCAGGCCCAGAGTCAGACGGATAGCATATATTTGATCTAAAATAGCCATGTTTTCAAGTTCTGTTAATAAAAGAGTCCCATCATGAAAATAAGTTATGTATTAGGAAAGTCTAGATTTTGAGCTTCAACTTCTTCCTTCTTCTGCTAGAGTGAGGAGACCCTCACTTTTTGTTAGCTTGCTGGTTTTAGCTATAAAATGGGTACAAGAATCTCTCAAATTGATACAAACTTGCCTAATGTAATAGGAGGAGGTGCAGAGGAAACAATAGTTCATTGAGTTACATACTATGGTTTGTCTTGCTATAAACTCAAAACTCACTGTCACAGAGTTGATATTGACTCAGAGCAACCCTACAGGACATAGTTGAACTTCACCGAGGGGGTTCCCATGCCTGAACCCTTTACAGGAATGGAAATCCTGAGCTTCCTCCAGAGGAGGGGGCTGGTGGTTTTGAACTGCTGATCTTGCTGTTAGCAGACCCACACTTACCTCTACGCCACCAGGATGTCCAGCTATAAACCTTTATTTTATGATGTTTCTATAGTCTAAGCTCTATCTATGTCTGTGGTTAGGACCCTTAATTTGGAATGGATTGTCTGTTATTTAGTCAGACAGAATAAGGGCTGGATGTCTCTTGAGTTACTTCATGACTAGAGGTGTGACTCTAGTCACCATCTTTAGTTTAGTTGGAAAGCTGGTCTGTGTCCAATAAACATGAATTCCCTGTACAAGTTCTCTCTCTTGCTCTGGACTTTGCATCTAGCATTGCCCGTAGATTTGGGGGTGAGCCAACTCCATGAGCTTGCCATTTGGGGTGCCTCAGCACTGCACGAGCAACATAACAGCAGAGCTCATTTGACACTTTCTGCAGGCTTATGAGCCAGCAGCCTGCCATTTGACTTGTCATTCTGAGTTCCTCAGTCCCTGAACTCATACGAGAGGCCTCCACACTGATGCGCCTGACACATGGATTTGGAATTTGCCCATATCCATGGGCATGTAAGCCATTTGTGAGTTCTGTGAGATGCTGCAGTGAATTAATTAACCCTAAACTGAAAGGGAGTAATATACTGAGAGACTGAGGAGGAGAAGCTAGCGTTAGAGTTAATGGAGTCGGCGAGCATTTTGGAAAAGTTGGACATTTCGGGCATCTCTGACCTTTGCCACAATGGTACCAGTCATCCACTGATCCTTCTGAAATCATCCTTGCAGAGGCATCCTGTAAATGGTAGTGATGACCATCAATGAGATTTATTTTCAAGCAACTTTTTTGAGAATGGTGCAAATGTACAAATGGATGGATGGATTGTGATGAGTTGTATAAGCCCCCCCCCCATGATATTTTTAGAAAGAATAAAAAATTTTGATAGAAAAGAAAGAGGAACTAGGTAGACAGGAAGTTAAATGAGGAAAGGAAGAAGCAGTGCTAAGGTTTAATGATCACATCTTAATATAGTAACATAGAAAAAAATAGCTTATGTGGAATCCACCCAAACTCTGGCCAGATCCAAAGGAGCTGTGTGTCCCAGGGGAAATGGGCTGTAGAGGAGGTTTCGATGGCTAGACGTTTATAAGGAGATCTTCGGTCCTTGCCTCCAAAGAACCTCTGGGTGGATTCAAACTACCCATCTGTCAGTGAGCAGGCAAGTGCTTGGCCTTTTTGTGCCATTCTGGAATTTCTTTTGTTTTTTTGTTTTGTTTTGTTTGGGGGAGGCATCACTACCCTCTGGTGGTCATGGGAGCTACCCAGCCTTGCTCCTGGAGAGTCGCTGCTGGCTTTGAAATGTCAAGCCCATGGGCTGCAGTCCTGCACTCAACCACTACACCACCGGGGCTCAGCCCCCATTCTGGAATTTCTATCGAGTATCTAGTATGGTTTAATCCTTTCCTCAATCTTTTAAACATAAACGCTCTTCATTATTTCTTTCCCCACTTGATCATACTCCTCAAATTATCCCACCCAGCCCATAAAACAAAAAATGCCAACACCAAAAACATACAGAGACACTGATGAGAAGAAACAAAAATCAGAGGAAGATGGAGGAAACCTGGTTCCAACCAAAGGCTTTTCTGCCTAAGAGACGAACCCTGCCCTTTATGTCAAGACTCTGAACTACTCTTCCAGGGGGTAACATGAACACCACAAACAGGAGCTGCCTCTAAAAACCAGGGGCATTTGCTGTCTCCAACATATAGTGACTTAGAACTATGCCCCATAAAGTCATCAAGAGCTTTTTTTTGTTGTTTTTTTTTCCAGCCACACATCTTCAGGCCTTTCTACTTTGACACACCTTCATGTGACCTGGAAGCCCCAAACATTCAGTTAGTAGCTGAGTGCGTCCCCTATCTGCTCTCCCCAAGGACTCCCTCTTTAGAATACAGGTGCTGTGTCCAATGGAAACTTGGTCTACGCTGCTTCTAAAAATACCTGTTCTAAAACTCTGGAAAAAATGACTCAAGGGGTGAGCCGATCACTCAGGATCCTAGAGTTACAGAGAGAAGTAACATTATCTGATCATCTTGGGAGTGTCTGGGAGAGTTCCGCCCTCCCGCTATTTTTTTCACCATCTCTTCCAAAGTATTCAAATGAGTTGAGACAACTGCTTCGCTTGGCATTTGGATCCCTTGATTAGCTCCTTCAGGCCTCCAGTGCTTAGTCATTTCTTAGCTCGTGTCACTGCCAGTTCGTTCTCTCATTTGACACCAACTCCAATAACCTTGTAGCATCTGTCCGCCTCCACCCCCTTCCCTGGAAAACCCTGAGCAGCCTGCTTCTCTGAAAACTCCTTTGAACACCCCTTCCTTACTGAAAAGGTCTTGTCTTCCTATTTTTTTTTCTATCTTATTTTGACAAGGCAAAGAAACGATGAGGTTTCTGAAACATTCTTGAACAGACAATTCCTGGAGGCCTTGTCCCCGAGTCTCCCCCAGGGAAAGTCACTGCGTTGGCTCCCAGATCTGCTCCTTTTCAAACAATGACCTGGCACCAAACGGAGGTCTCCAAATGGTAAGTCGCTGGCACCAGGCCTGTAGGTGCAGAACGCCTTCGCCCTTAATTTGCAAACAAGCCCTATCGTTTCAGTGTCTAGCAAGGTTATCTGGGCTTTCTGCCTGGCCTGCAAGGTGGTTTGGAGGCCATGTCCCAGACCGCAGCATGGAATTTTCACCCCCCTTTTCAGACCCTCTCTCAATCACAAACACCGATGTCTTTGGAAGCACGCCTTCTTTGGGAACTCGTAATTACACCCCCTGAAGATGGGGATTTCTACTTCAGGAAAGAGTGACAATCCCAGAAATTCGCAGGGCTCATTCTCCTCCGTCCCACAGAGTCGCTATGAGTCGGCATGAAATGGATGGCAGTGAGTTTCACTTTGGGGGGCTTTTTTGGGGCCAAGTCAAGCTGGAGAAAGAGCAGGCTCTCTACTCCTAAAAAGAGTCACAGTTTCAGAAACCCCCAGGGGCAATTCTACCCGGATCCTTAGGATCACAATTTGTCAAAACCAATGTGATGACAATGTGGGTGATCTCTCTGCTTGCTTGGTTGGTTGACAAGATCAAGGGTAGGCCTTTTCTCTATTTCCAACTTCCCAGACCCTCTTTAGAGACGTGTCTAAAGTGCCCCAACAGCCTGTCTTTGCTTATCTTGTGTCCTTGTCCGTGGAAGAGCTGTCTAACACTCCTGTGATTCCTGATGTAACTATCAGGAAGTTGATCCTGGTCAAGGCCATGATTTCCGTCTTCGAGGGAAGGATTATGCTAATCTGTCTTTCCTCAGATGGTTTCTATATCTCTGCTTAATTCTTATGGACAGAATACAAAAGGATCATTGTCCTAGACAATCCTTGCCTCCATCACTCACTCATTCATGATGCAAGTTTTCCCTGAGGGACTGGGCCAAGTTTTGAAAAAGTTAAAGATATAAACTTTCCAATCTGTGTCCCCCAGAAACTCATATCTTGGGAACTCTTTAAAGGAAAGACAACCCATCCTGATTGAGTTTAAGCAGAGCATAGAATTTAAGAGCGGCGTTTCCTCCCAGCTGAAGGATGATTGCTGTTGTCCCTTGCTACTGCATTGGCCCTAATGTAATGACAACCATTATGTATAACAGAACACAATCTTGATCTGTTCTACACCATACTCATGAACTGTATGCTTGAGTTTATGGCTGTGACTATGGTGCCAATCCATCTTAGTGGGGAGGTTAGTTATTTTTATTGTTTGGAGAAAGCTGAGGTATTTAGGGAAAGCTTTCTAGAAGATGCAGGGTCTACTTTAAATCCTCTTAGAAATGACAGCACCTTTTTATGGCAGGATACTGTGGGTCAGCTACAATGACAATGGTGACTAAATAATGCAAAAAATAGTCTCTGTCCTCCTCCTATCACTGGCATCACGGAAAGGTATGGGTGCAGAGATGAACACGTATGGCTAAGAGATGAAACTCGGGGTCTGACTAAAAAGGACAAATATCAGTTTAAGTTAGGTGTTCTTATTTACTAAGGACCATGATAAACTAAATGTGTTATATTTGACCTTTGGAATAGCAGTATGAGTCAGGTAATAGTATTCCATTTAGAAGGGGATAAACTGAAATTTAGAGAATGTTAGTAACCTGTCTAAGAGCGTTTCATGGTGCAGTGGTTAGAGCTATTGACTACTGATGGAAAGGGTAGTGCTTCCAACCAACCGTCTTGTAGGACAAAGATATGATGGTCCACTCCCATAAAGAGTTGAAGTGTTGGAAGTCTGTGAGTCTACCATCATAGAATATAATGAGACATAATAATTAATATAATACAACAAATATAGCAAAATATATCTGTGATTTGGTGATGGGTTTTTCTGAACCCAAAGTATAGGGTCTTAATCACCATGAGAAATAGATACTTGACCTCTCTGATGGAAAAGAGGGGTTTTCAAAGAAGAGGAAAGGAAACAACTTTTTCAAACTTCTGGAAACCGGCAAATAGAAAGTCTATTCCAGAATCTATAAAAGTACAAATAGAAAGTCTATTCCAGAATCTAGGTACAGAGAGAATGGAGTTGGAGTACAGGTGCAAGGATGACAAAAAAGGTTGAGGGACTAGGGAACAGGAACTAGAAACATCTCAAAGATATGTGTTCCTTCTCAGTGGCTTTGGACTTGGATCCCAGAAAACATGACTACTGCCATGGAATTGATTGCAATGCATAGCAACTCTCTATAACAGTTTCATGGTGACAAATCTTTACAGGAGCAGAGAGCTCATCTTTCTGCCGAGAAGCGGATGGTGGGTTTGGAATGCTGGGCTTACAGTTCGCAGGCCACAAATGCCAAGACACAATGCCAATAAGACTCCCCGGTGACACCCTTGTTTTTGTCACATTTAGGTGCCCTCCGGTTGGTTGTCAACCAGAGCAATGCCATGAACAACAGAACAACAGAAACACTGCATGGTCCTGTGTCGTCCTCACAGCTCTCCCTATGCCTGAGTCCATTGTTGAAGCCACGGTGTCCATCCACCTCATGGAGAGCCTTCCTCTTTTTTACTGCCCTTCCACTTTACCCAGCTTGATTTCCTTCTCTGGGGACTGGTCTTGGGAGAAGTGTGACCAGAGGGCTCCTTGAAACCATGAAGGGCTTTAAGTAAGGGCAGCCTATGACAAGACTAACCTTCTAGAAACACTGTTTTGATTGATAGGTGGCAGGTATATTGCCAATTGTTTACAACTGGGATTATGATCACGGAGGGGACCATTTTGAGAGCTTTGAGAACAAAAATAGACTAAAAGAGACTTGTTGACCATTAGAAGTGGTGATGGATATGAATGTTGTTGTTGTCATGTGCCTTCAAATTGGTTCTATTAGCCATCTCCTAGGAGATGAGAAGCTTCTCATACTGGATCTAAGGTTATTGTCCCTAGAAGAGCCAATTGGTATTTTTAGGAAGTGTGATGTATTTGGTTTGGGACGACTGTACTGTCGTTTTTGGGAAAAACTCAAAAAATGCTTTCCAGTAGTTAGGAAACTATGACTTTGAAGCTTCGAGAGTGGTTTAGATTAGGGAATAGATTTAGATGTCATTAGGTTTATATCCTAATGGAATTCAATGGACATGGAATATCAATTGACTGAAGTCAATGATATATCTTTAAGACAACATGTCTAAAAGAGAGAAACGCGATTCAAAGAAGAAAAAAGGCAAAGAGAATTATTATCATGAAAGAGACATACGGAGGAAAAGAAACCAATGAACGAGCACAGGAAGCTAAATGACACCTATGCCTAAACTGAATTAATGTCCTAGTAACAGGAAGCTCGACAGTTCAAGCTCCTGGATTCAAGACTGGTGATCTTGCCTCTGAAAAATCAGCCACAAAAAAACTGTCGGTGTCCTGCGGGCAACGCATCGAGCTGCTAATTGCAAGGTCAACAAATCAAAACCACCAGCCACTCAGAGGGGAAAAAACAAGACTTTCTAATCCCATAATGAGTTAGTCTCAGAAACTCATAGGGGCAGTTCTATAGGGTAGTCATGAGTAAGAATTGACTTAAGGCAATGAAAAAGTTTTGGTGCCTGAAAGCAATCCTATTCTAAAGCACATGGGTTATGATGACTCAGAATCAACTCAGTGGTAAAAGCAACAGGTTGTTCTTGGTTTATTTTGCTGCTGTAGGAAGAGAAAGACCAGAGATTATTAAGCTAAATCTGTTTTTTGATTTTGATAAATTAGAATTTACTGGTATCTCCCCCCCTATACTCAAACTCTCAAACCCACTGCAGTGAGTCGATTCCTACTCATCTTTTGTTCATGAGACAGCTGATGAGTTCAACCTTTCCATTGGCAGCTGAATGCTTAGGCACTTTTCAGCGAGGAGTCATTCCTGATTTTAGGGAGGTGTCAGGGAGGCCAATCCGGTAGGCAGAGAGGGTGGTCAGCCATAAAGATAGAGCTGAAATTCACAGCTCCTGGATTCAATGTAGCACAAAGTTTTCTGTGTTTGTCTCTAGCCTTCCGATCTATAGGCATGTATGGGACTGGGGATAAAAAAAAAAGAGGTTTCCTAAAAAGATATCCTGTTAATTTCAGTTTTTACCTCAACATTTCACTTTTACAAAGGTATTCCAATTGTTCCTCTGAGTCACTAAAGAGAAGGAAGGAAAAAAAAAAAAAACAAAAAAACCATTAAACTCACTGGCCTTGAGCTGAGAGGCTCGTAGATGCCATTGGACAGGATAGAGGTGCCTGTGTACATTTGTAAGATGGAAACAATTAATTAATTGGAGTAGAAAGTCCTGTATTTCTCCTGAGGAGCAACTGGTGGTTTCAAACTGCTGACTTTTGAGAATGCAGGTCAACAAGTAAAACCTATAACCACCAAGACTCCTGTTAGAAGGAGAAAGGAGTGTGGTGATGATTGGGCAGATTCTTTGACATACATCAGTTCATGTAATTTTAGGAATTTTATAACCATCCAAAATTAATAACCAAAATTATTTCTAATTTACCTTTATCAAATGAAGGCAACTGGGGAGCCCTGGTGTCATAAGCATTGGGCCATTGTCTGCAAAGTCAACAGTTTGAACTATCAGCTGCTCAACAGGGGAAAGAAGGCACTTTTAGCTGCTGTAAAGAGTTACAGAAACCTCCAAAGCCAGCTCTACCCTGTCCCCTAGGGTCGATTTGAGTCAGCATCGACTTGATCACAGTGAGGGTTTTTTCCTCCCCCAAATCCATTTTATTTGGGAGCTAATAGAGATATCATATTATTCCATAATCCAGCCACATCAAGCAGGATTGTAAAATTGCTACCACAATCAGTTTCAAAACATTTTCTTCCTTCTTGAACATAATACCAGCCCTCTTTTTACACCTCCTCCACCAAGGTATGCCCCAGGAACCCTCATCACCTCTCCAGGTTGATCTATGCTGGGTTTCATCCGCCAAAACATAGAGGAAGAAACAGGAATTTAAGAGTGTGACTCACAGTAACACAATACATTAGAGATAGAAATCCCTAATGTGAAAAAATGAAAACCAAGCACTGAAAATGTTAAAAATCTCATCAGACCCAATGCATATCAGAGGGGGGATCAACTGACAACACTTTAACTGTTCAAGTCGGGTTAATCATTTTGATCTCCAATACTTGCTGTTTTGCAACCCCTCCATTATGGACAGAGGGAAATCACTGGCGGCTTATTTCGTACATCCATCTCACAAATTTATTTTCAGTTTCCACTGCCATTCATCGCCTTCTGCAAACCTGAATCTCACAGTTTAGGCTCCAGTACTGTTACATGAGTTGACATCTCACTCAGAGGGTTGCTTGTTTGAAAAGGTGCCTGGATGCCCTCAGACGCTAGTCGATCTGATAGCCGGGAAACATCTTTTTCTTTTTGCTACGTCTCATGACTGAGGGTGCCCGCATCATGTCTCAGTGTGCCCACTTTCACTTTGTTGGAGCTTACAGCTTACTGCCCAGCAAGGACCGTACTGAGATCATCTTAAATGAAAGTAAAAATAAGAGATTTCTATAAAACTTTTCTCTGGCTCCTGGAGACTAAAGCAAGTTCCAAAGTGGAGCCAGACCTCTGGGGAGAAATGAGTAGAACATTTCAAGAAAAGACAATGATTGAAAATGCTGCCAGCATCCCAAAAGGCATGGGGGCATTCAACTCCTGGAGCATGCCCATCATTGCAAGGAGCGCTTGCCTCTCCTGTTGAAAAGGAGCTAATGTAGTCACAATGGGTCATGTTATTTTTATTCCTTACCCCGATCAGCCATAGCCTAACAATGCATTTCAAAGTACTGCTGATGGAAGCGCCACCTGAAACCTGTTCTCGCAGATAAGTATCTTCATCCCATTCATCGTGCCAAGAAAAGACATCTTAGTGCACGCAGCATTTTCATCCGCTTTGGTTTCAGCTGGAGATAACCATGCCTGCTGCAAACTAATTAATATCAGTCAACTGGAAAGCAGAAATTGGGAGACAACGAGGCTTCTTTTTTCTTGATAAACAGATTGCTAGGTAAGAAACGCGCACTAATGTGACAATCCATTTGGCCACAGAAATCGCAGAAAGGAGACATTTCTAGGCAGATATTTGGAATGGATGAGCAAACCTCCCAGGTGGATCTTGGGCACTGAGTGTCAACTTTCCCTAAACTCCCAGGATCAGCAGAAAACTCCAATCTCACAAAGATAGCTAAAAGTATGATCAGAATCAGTAAACTGATGACCAGCTCCTGAGAAGTGAGCTCTGTGCCCAACCTTTGGCAGCTTTTTTTGAGCCCCAGTTCCCACTGGGGTAGAGAACCAGAAAGCTTGGCCTGGGTGATGTGTCATCCAAGGAATTTGGATTTAGGATTATGTAGCTAGAAAAGAGATTTTTGAAAAGCAAATGATTCCCTGGAAGAGAGAAGAAGCAGACTGGATTCCCTGTATGCAAGAGCTCTGAAGGAAGGCATCCCACGTGCTGTGTGGATAGGAAGGGGTGAGTTCCTCTGGACAATTCCCAGACAAGGAAATAGAATTGCTGTCATAGCAAAGTTACATTGTCCTGGATTTGGGGACAGATTAACCCAATAAGCAAGGTAGGCGGTGGTGGTTTCAGTGAGGGGCTCATAGCAACCACACGTACAATGAAAGTAAACACCGCTCTGGCTGTGGCATCATCATGGTTGTTCTGTGATGAGCCCATTGTTAGAACCATTGCTGTAATCTACCTCCCAGGGCAGACCTCTTTTATGCTGTTTTCCTATGCGCAGAACTTAATTGTGCTACCGTAATTCAGAAATCCACAGTGAACAATTTTACAGGGGTGGACTGTTGTTCAATAGAGAGTAGTAAGAAAGCACAAGTAAATCAGTGCTTACCTTGCTTATTGGCTAATCCGACATTGTCAAGGCTGATCTGTGATTGAGCCCAGCAGAGGAAAAATGCCACCACAAGAATATTCCTTACACTCAATTTCTCAGAGAGGGCTTAAGAAATCATTTTCTCCCCCTCAAGAATCATAAGTTGCCATTTTTATAGGAGCTTGAGAAGGATGATAGCTTCCCAGATCTAGGGCATTTGGGGATTCAGTAGCTAAATTAGAAAATTCTATCAATTTTCATTCAACCATCTATTCAGACAGCTAGGACGCCTACCAACTGAAAGGGCACAAACCATGTTAGTCAGTACATTGGCCTGTGGCGATATGATTGCTCTGGTCAGCACCGAGAGCACAAACTTGAAGGTATGAGTGAGGAAAGAAGAGTCAGGCATGTCTTTGTAGAAAACACTGCACTGAACTACGTCCGTGAAAGAAGGGATGTGTTCATTGACAGAATTATTGGAAGAAGGCTTGGATGCCTTTGAGTTTATTAGCTTCTCCTTCTGCTACTCCCCAATCTCCCAGTCAAGGGTCAGCTCAGTCGCCTGAGATCCTGAGGAAACTTCACTGATCTCCTTCCCTCCTGAATAGTGGAATGGCTTCCACAGTTCTTGGACTTTTTTCAGACATTCCAAAAAACAAATCAAAAAACACCAATTCTGTGGCCATTTTGTAAATTCTAACTCCTAGTGACCCTCTGTCCTATACCAGACTTTACATATTAAAGGAAGCAATACAGATAGCCTCAACTCCCTCCTGGTTGGTGACTGGTGGGTTGGACTCATTGACTTTGCAGTTTGCAGTCCAGGGTTTACATATGCATTCAACAGGTGACCATGCCCTTGAGGACAAGGCCTCTCATGTTGGCTACCTTGGTGACTAAGACAGAGCAGACCCTACAGTGTTGTTTTTGTTGCTATCTCTACATGTGATTAAAAAACAAGTGCCCTGCCAGCGAGTTGACTTCAAATCATGAAGACCTTCTAGAACCAAGTATACCTGCTTGCTCCCATGGGTTTCCAACACTGCAAATCTTGAAACGCATAAGAAGCCTCACACCTTTCTCCTGAGCAGCTGCTGGCAGTTTCCAAATGCTGACCTCATGGTATGCAAGCCCACAGGCTGGAGTTTCTTTCTTACAAATGAGTCTATAGTCTAGATGATATTTGGCAACTTGATTTTTCCATTCAACACTATATTCCAGACGTCTAGAGTAGGAGTTTGTATAAGCCACAAGAGCCATTCATCTTCTAGGGTTATGGCAAAGCCTCAAGAATGAGTTCAGTAATTATTTAATATATAAATAAATGAATGTATGAGAAAGTTCTCCAACACTGATAATACAAAGGATCAACCTTCTTCTAGGAGTGTACTTCTGTTCCAGCATGACAGTGACACTGCTGATCCTTTGTGGGTCTTCCTCTAAGTGCCCGGTGTTCTCTCTTTCCAGTCTACCACCTCTGGGGAGGGGAAGTTGGGGATTCAGTGCTCTCTTTCTTCCCTTACAAAATTGACTCTTTTAAATTTTAGAAGAGGAGGCATCAAAAGTTTGCTTTCAACTTTTATTTCTAAGCCAGAGAGAAGGCTGTTTTGGGAAAAGGATCTGTTTTAAAACTCTCAACTCACACTACGGAAACAACCACTTGATTTATATTACAAATAACGCTGATTCATCTCCCTCTTTCAGTCCTGCCTAAATCCTTGGTGGCATAGTGGTCAGGCAATGGGCTGTGATCCTCAAGTTCAACAGTTCCAACCCCCCAGCAGAGGGGGCAGTTTTTGCTACCCTGTGATCCCGGGGCACTGTGAGTTGACGTGACTGAAAGGATGTGAGTTTGGGTCTGAGTTTTTCACTGCTCAGTCACTGTCACTGCTGTCTTCATAGAGTCCATTGGTTCTCCCGGGTTTGTTCTTTTTTATATGTTGCTGGCTCATGTTTCAATAGAATGTGGCACCAGACAGACTGTAGAGAACCTGAAACAGAATGGTAGCCAGGATTCTGACTCTGCCACCTGTGGTGATCCATAAGCTGGAAGCTACCCTCTGCTACTCTGAGCCTCACAATTTGTGTCATCTGAGACACTCTGCCTGATATTAATTCCATACATTTTTGAGTTCACTTTTCTATATATGTATATTCTTGAAAGGAGTCAATTAAACCAATTGTTATGGTAGGTTTTCAGGTTATCATTAGATTTCCTGTTGGAAGAGGAAGTCTTAGAGAAATTCCATGGACCACAACATGACTTGCCTGTCAAGATGACTCAGGAAAGCTGTCAAGAGATTCCCATCTCATTGGAGCATGTCAAACAACTCACTCAGTCTAAGTTTTTGGCATCATCAATGGGAAGTTAGAAAACTAAAAGTAGTAAGAAGGAACTGTGATGATAATGGTTGGGCAATAGAGGAACCGTGAAGAAGAATGAACACATCCCACTAGATTAGAAGCAATCTCTTCAGTCTCCAAACTTTCTTTGGTCCCACTCCTTTCTGGAATTTTGTTGTTGTTGCCACCAAGCCGGTACCAACCCATAGCAACCCTGTTATGCACAGCAGAAGGAAACAGGGTCCTGTCCTGCCTCATCCACACAATAGTTTCTATCCCTGAGCCCATTTCTGTAGCCCCTGTGCCCCTCCATCTCCTGAAATTTAGACATCTATCAACTGTTTTTCTGTTTACACTGGCCCTAGATGGAGAAAGGTGGTCACCCTCAGGAGAACCATTCCCTCTGGAGGCAACTCTAGCCAGATTGACCCAGAATAAAATGCAGCAATTGCCGCATGAAACTGTCTCCTTGCATCTATCCCTTGCTTATTTGGCCCGTGAAATGAATCACAAAGAGATTATTTTCTGGGCAAATTGGAAGAAAAACCCTGATGCAGACAGTTCCCCTTCTGATTGCAGCCTGACTTCCACTTAGTGAACATCACATCAAGTAGTGGTTCAGGGGTTTCCAAGGAGAGCTCAGCAAATGAAAAAAAAAAAAAAAAACTACAAGGAAAAAAAAGGTCGCAAAGTTTTTCAAGGTACCTACTACAACGTTATCAGGTCATAGATCTAAATGTCAGTCCTGGGTGCCTGATTTGCACATTTCTAACTGATTTGGTACCTTTTTTTTTTTTTTGGGTCTTGGTCTGCACGCATGAAGTGCTTTGGAATACTGAAACCATTTCGAATCATATTTCGTTTGCAACAGTTCAATTAACTTAAGTGCTGAAACATGCTCTCCAGCTGGTAACTAGTTTAATCGGTTACTGTTACAAGAAAGAATTTCTTCAGGATTGGAGCTCCCAGGGCCCTCCTGGAGAGGGCATGGCTGTGCATAGCTATGTAGGAGTGGAAAGGCAATGAGTCCAGCAAAAGGGCTTTGACCAAACAAATGGGAAAAATCAGAGGAATCCATTCTGCTGCATTTAGATAAAAATGATGATGCCAACGATGACCTGAGAATGGGTTTCCATCTTTGGCTCTGATTTTTATGACCTCTGTTTCCTTGGAAGAACTTTATAACCGCTCAATAAGCAAGAAGAGGATGTTGGTCAAAGGTTGAAGACTTTAAAAAAGAATTGCATAAATGGCCTTACTCATGAGCCAAAGTGATAAAAGGGAAAGTGAGCTAAACTTCAGGGTGGCTGTGAAGAACGCTTAGCAGGGATGGTGGGAGCAGCTGCAAAGGCAACTTCAAGCACCTGGAGAGAAGGATTCCCTTCTGGTTTACACCCAGGCTGAATTGTTCTAATTGCATTTGCATGAAAAGGGACTACTGGCAAATTGCAAAAGGAGACTTAGAGTAGGAAAACATTATGTAAATGTTTAAAAGGCACAAAGTAATACTGCCTTAACTTTGAGATATATGGAAATAGAGGGTGGGGGGGAGGTGGATGGAAATAATACAAGCCACTCAGAAGACAGTAGTTAATGCAGAGGAAAGGCAGCTCAAAAGGAGGAACACATGGTTTGTCTTAAGAAAGACTCTAAATATATGGGCGGGGGTGCAGGGGTGAGGGGCATGGCAGTGGTGGTGGCAAATGTTAACATCTTATAAATATGAATATTAGTTATATGGGCTCTGTCTTTTCATTGTATGCACCTATATGTATGCTTGAACTGTTTTCTAATTGGAACTTAATAAGTATTTTTACGAGTCTGTGTCATTACCCGAGAGGCACTGGTGGTATAGTGGTTATATGCTGGGCTTTGAACTGCATGGTCAACAGTTTGAAACCACCAGCGGCTCCATGGGAGAAAGACTGGGCTTTCTACTCCTGTAAGCAACTACAGACTTGAAAACCCACAGAGGGTCGCTGTGAGTCAGCATGGACTCAGTGAATTTGGTGGGAGTTTTGGATGCCAATATCAAGGATCCCTGGATGTATTGGACTGCAAAAGGCAAAATCAGCCGTTCAAAACCACCAGTGATCGGTGGAAAAAAGAAGGGGATTTCTATTCCTCTAAAGAGTGACAGTCTGGTAAATCCACAGGGGCAGTTCTACCCTGTCCTATAGCGTCCCCATGAGTCAGCATGGAATTCACAGTAGTGAGTTTTGAGTGGAGGGTCAACAACAGTTTTAGAGCCCTTCTCTCTGGCAAATACTTCTCCCATTCTCAAAACCCCAATACCTAGATCCCCCCCTTTTTTTTTAAATGTTCATAGAATTCCAAAGATCCAAGTCCAAGGCCAAGTATCCTTCTTTCTGATTTCATGACTTGGCTGACCTCAGTGAGTATTATCATTGGATTGATATAAGGCTCACACATTGCAAAGCTCAGCGGTGAGCCTTGTTTCCTTACCATGGGTGTCAGGGGCAACAGGAGACTAGCCCAGCCCACATAGGTAGCAGTCATCCATAAACTGGGATCCGGCATGTTTTATGTCCACAGACATTCTAAGCTCTAAATCTTGGAATATCTTCATGATTTAGGGAAATAAAGCTGGAAAATGGTAAGAAAATCTCTGCCATCAACAACTGATATTCAGACGAGCACTGTGTTCTATCAGTGTATAAAAACATAGGAATGAGGAAGTATTTGTTGAAAGGTGGCTTGTTGGTTTGCCTACTGATTGTCACATATCCTAGCCTTAAACTCAAAATATTTTCTTTTTAATTTCTTTCTCAAAACATTTTTAAAGTGTTTGGAAAACCATAAAGAGCTAGAAGATATAAATTGCTTCTATTAATGCTATATAGAAGTAATGTGATGGAGAATATCTAAATGGTAGCTCTAGATATGAGTCTAAAATAGACAGCACATATCTACTTAAAAAGGAACAAAAAGTTATTCTTGTATTTAGGTGCCACTGAGTCTGTTCCAAGACACCATGACCCTATGCAGAACAGGAAGAAACATCACCTCCCCCTGTGCCACCCTTACAATTGGTGGCCCTTGAGCCATTTGTTGCAGCTGCTGTGTCAGTCCATCTTGTTGAGTGCCTTCCTCCATTTTGCTGCCATTCTACCAAGCATGATGTTACTAGACCTTTAAGTGAAACTATATAGCATAACATTATAAATGGAGAAAAGGTTGACGATGTTAAGGATTTTGTCTTACTTCAGTCCAAAAATCAGTGCTTGTGAAGCATCGGTCAAGACAGCAAAAGATGTATCGCATATGGTAAATCTGCTACTGCCCAAGACCTCTTTAGAGTACTGAAGAGCAAGGATGTTAGGTGTTGGTCCTTTGAGGCAAGGATGGCAAGACTTTGTTGTACAAACTTTGGACATATTGTCAGGAGAGACCAGTCCCCATAGAAGATCATCATGCTTGGTAGAGTTGAGGGGCAGCAAAAAGAAGAAGGCCCTTGATAAGATAGAGTGACACAGTGGCTACTACAATGGACTCACGCACAGGCACAATCTGAGGATGGGGCAGGACTAGACAGTGTGTCATTCTCGTTTGCACAGAGTTTCTCTAGGTTGGACTGGAGTTGATGGCCCCTGGCAACAACAACATGAAGCATAGCAATAATATCACTATCCCTACAAATTATATATTAAAGTCCCTGGCTTCAGCTTTCATGGGCACCACTATATTTTTCCGAAAACATCATATGAGAGACAGTAAAAAAAAGTAGTGCTTTAGGGTTCAAGTTCATTCATGCAAAGGTTTATTCCACACAACCTATGTTTAAGCATATCTCCGTGAATGACTGAAGACAAGTTTTCTTATTCAAACGCTTGTCTTAGTCTCATTAGGCTGCTTTTAAAAAAGAGAGAGAGTCCAACTAAAAAATGACTTCTAAAGGTGTAATGGTTAAAGGTGTGCGTCTATTTGGCTGGGCCACAATTCTCAGAGATTTGGCATCCTCCTCCATAATGGCATCTGGTAAGTATAGCCAATTGATGTGAAAGGTTACTTCCGTGAGGCATAGCCTGCTTCTGAGATAGGTTGCTGCTCTGGCAAAGTTCACTTGCTTTTCACTCAACCTGGTGTCTGTCCATCCAGATTGTCATCTCGATTTTTGTACTTAAGCCAGCACTCTGGCATATTGTCTATTGATCCTGGGCATCAGCCGCAGTCTGTCATCTTACCTGCCAACCTTGGATTCACTTGCCTCTGTAGCCAGATCCTGCCATCTGACCTCCTGATCTTGGACACATCAACTACATCAATCAAGAGAAGCCATTAAGCAGACATGTGACCTATGGACTTGGAATTTGTCAGTCTCTACAACTGAGTCATTCTGTTGAGATAAACTTCTCTGTATATATTCATAACTCAGTGTCATTAGTTTTCCTTCTCTAGTGAACCTAGTCTAAGAGATTTTCTGGGTCAGTTAAATTCGGTGCAGGCAAAGCAGCTCAAAAATTTATGGCAGTCAGTTTTTGGTAGGGTATCCCAAAGGTATAATCTGGTTGCACTACCTTGAAGAGCAGAGGACAATCATGGGGGCTTATTAAGAGGAAGTCTTCAGAAAGTTTTAAATTGCATTTGTAAGAAGAAAACCTGACAGGTTGTACCCAGGAATTTTCATCCATCCCAACAAAGCGCTCGCTCACTTTCTGAGGGTAGCAAGGGCTGTCTTATAAAATGTCACTGAGAAATGTTCTAGCAATTCCACAGCCCTTCCTCTGACTTTTCTGTTCACCAAACTCAAAGAATATTTAAAAGTGGCACAATTCAATTCCCTCATGTATGCCAAACTGTTATGAGGTGCAAATTGAAGAGTACAGACTTCTTTAGGGAAACATTAGAGAGACAGACACCCTGCCAGAAGTGTATGGGCACAAGTGCAAGATGTGTTGAGAAACAGTAGCTGCCAAACTTGATATTTTTATCTAATAAAAGTTTCTATAGTTTTATAGCAACACTTTTTGACTTGTCGTTAGGTGCCATTGTGTCTGTTTCAATTCATAGTGACCCTGTACACCCCGGAATGAAATACAGACCTGTTCTGAGCCAGTCTCACCTTCGTTCCTATGCCTGAATCCATGGTTGCAGCCATGGTGTCTATCTGCTTTCTCAAAGGTCTTCCTTTTTTTTCTGCCCCTCCATCGTTACCTAGCATGATATTTTTCTCCTTTAACTGCTCTCTCCTGACAATGTGTCCACAGTACTTAAGATGAAGTCTTGTCATCTTTGACTGTTTATAACTTACTCTTTATATACCAGCATCCATGTGGAGGGTGTTGGGAAGCAAGCCCTACAGTTCCTGTAAGGTAATACACATTTTCGTTTTCTCCAGCAAGCCCAGAATCACCCTTCTAAGGCAGGTTAAATAATGATGATAGGCTCCATGTCTAATTCCTCCTACTCTTCATAGTGCCTGGTGTGGCTTCCACCACACTGGAGTAATTGACAGATGGGGGAATGAATGTAGTGTACCCAGAGTCTGACTGTGATCGTCAATCTTATGTTTGAATATGTTTAGATGATAGTATCTGGTTATTTGATCAAGTTGGTCTAGCTGTTGCTCTGAAGGTATTTACATATGAATAGTATCAGTAAATTACTCTCCATAATGTACTAGGCCTTATTCATTCAGTTGAAAAACTTAGGGGCAAAAACTGAGCTCCCTGAGGGTGTGTGTGTGTGTGTGTGTGTCTGTGTGTGTGTGTGTGTTTGTCTGTGTCTGTGTGTGTGTTTTGTGTGTGTGTCCTTCTGTTAGGCTCCATGGTTAGCCTATCAGGGTAGGCCCCATGCCTAATGTAGGCACTAAACAAAGTGCTTAAAAACCCACTGTGAGGACTGAGCCCTGGTGGCGTAGTGGTTGTGTGCGGGACTGCAGCGCACTGGGTTGGTGGGTCAAATACAGCAGCAGCTCTCCAGGAGCAAGGCTGGGCCTCCTACTCCCACTAGAGGGCAACGATGCCCCCCAAAAACCACTGTGGTCTTGTTTGTTCTGATCCGTTAGAGAGTAGGACTACTCCAATGGATTCCTTTGACTGTAATTGGTGAAACGTGATATAATACACTCACATGTATATGTTTATAAATGTGTATATATAAATGTGTTCATAATGCAATATATACATATATGTGTGTATTATACATATATAGATTTATATGTGTGTGTTTTTATATATGCATCCACATAGGTGTATCTCCTGTCACTTATATTACCAAGTATAACTCAAAATGTGCCAAAGTTTCTTGTATGTCATCTGTCTATGGATTCTGGGCTTGCCATCTCCTATATTCACAGGAACTAATTCCTTAAAGTAACCCTATGTATCTATCTACCTATCTATCTATTATCTAGATATCTATGCATTTTCCTGGTTCTACTTCTCTTAGAATTCTAATACTGTGTACTTTCACTTAGGTGATAACATTATACACCGTTGCTTCAATAATCAACTATCTCAAATGAAAAATGGTTTCTTTTGAACTTTATTTGTGAAAGTATAAGATGCAGAAATATCCATTTTGAAGTCAACCGGACTTTGACCAAAGATAGACAGTCACGTAACTTCTCTATGTCTCCATTTCACCTTCTGAGAGTTACACATCAACATCATTCATTTACGAGAAGGACAAATTAAGGGAAATCATTTTAGCTGAGTAAAGTTCCTAACCATTGGTGTCCCATCAATTGTGATGTTACAGAGTGAGACTGCTCCAGTGAGTTCTCTTCACTGTATTCTCGACAGAAACTCCTTCCCTGTCCTTTCTGCCATAGAAGCCTTGGGTAGGCTTGAATTGTTCACTTTTGGGTGAGCAGTCAATCATCAACAACCCACAAAGTGCCCAGAAGAGAGTTATTCTATAATAAATGTTGGTTGACGGCATTAGTATCTTCGTGTTTAGGGTTTTGGTCAAATAGAAGGCAGTTTCTCATATGTGGAGGAAGTGCCAGTAGCACAGTGTTTATGGATGGGGCTGCTAACCAAGAGGTTGCAGTTCAAAATCACCAGTTGCTCTAAGGGACAAAGATGAGGCTTTCTACATGCACAGTGAGTTACAGTCTTGGGAACCTTTCAGGGCTATTATATTCTGTCCTAGAGGGTGTCAGTTTGAGTAGTGATTTTGTTTTTCTCATATTTAAGGAGACCTGCTGGTGGCGTAATGGTGATGTATTAGACTGCTAACCGCAAGGGAGCACATTGACACCTCTAGCCAGTCTGCAGGGTAAAAAGACAAGCCTTTCTACTCCTATAAAGAGCTGGTGTCTTGGAAAAACACAAGGGAAATTCTACTCCATTCTGCAGAACAGCTATAAATGAGGACCAACTCAATGGCAATAAGAGTTTGGTGGCATAGTGGGTTGTGTGTCAGATTGCTAACCAAAGGGTCAGCAGTGTGAACCCACTAGCAGCTCTACAGGAAAGAGAGGCTTCCTGCTGCCATAGCCATTTGCACACTCAGAACCCCGAGGAAGCATTTCTCTTCTTTGGGGTGGCTATGAGACAGAATTGATTCCATGGCAGTTGAATGGCTTTATTTTTCTCATACTTATCTTCTCATGGGGACAGAAAGAGTCATCTAACATTAAAGTTGACAGTTTTGATATAAAAAAGCATGGCTATGGAGATCCCGAAGAGCTTAGCATCAATTTAGGGACTGAGACAGGCCATAAATAGGGTTTTCAATAACCCCGCTGAGCAAACACCAGATTAGCAAAGGTCTGGTGCTATTTGGAGGACCCAGCAGCATCTAAACACACAGAGCCAGCACAGGAAGGCCCGTTCCCTTCCATTCACAACACTGCTGACCTTGCTGTACAATCTTTTGTTTCCACAACTCCGAGAAATGAGTTGGCGTGAAAATCAAATAGGAAACCACAGGGAACCATGCTCCAAACCTTGCTCCGTACCTGAAGCTCAAACGTGTTTGGTTAACCTTCTATTTATCCCTTCTCTTTCCTTCAGCTGACCTTTGCAAGAACCTGAGCCTCTGCCACGGTACACCAGGAAAGAGTGCACAAGACCCTGGTGCCACGTGTCAAAGGGACTCTTATGAGCTGTCTATGAATTGTCTCATTCATCAGGCCACTCCCTTTTGATGCCACCAGACCTGCCATGGAAATGGAAACATGGCAACCCAACACAGCTCCTCAGACCCTCCAGAGTGTAAGAGGAATATGGGAGGCCAAACATTGGGTTGGGTAGGGAACTCCAGTGTTTGCTTTCTTTCCAGTTATTCTCCTACTGAATAGGGTGAGCGAACATCCAAACTGTTGACCCTGAGAAAGACAGCTCATTGAATGGGCACCAGGGGGCTCTTCCCATGCAGTGAGAGAATCAGAGGACAAGAGGCAGGCATGGCGCTGGACGGTTAAGTTATCTGAAATGAACCTAGCATGGTCCTATTCCATGCTGTGTGGCCGGTTTACCAACTTATGCTCTTTAGAAAGCAAGGTAATTAATCGTCATTTTGTGATAGTGTACATATGTCCTGGACAACATATGGAGGAGAGCTTATAGAGGCCTGGGATGAAAGCGGACAGTGATCAAGTGGAAACACAGCAAAATAACTAAACTAAGCCGAAGTGTAGCCTCCTCATTTTCTTCTAAGGATGGGGTAGCTCGGTCTTTTAAGTGCCCCATGAAATCTGATTGGAATAAGAAAGTGATGTGGTTGGCAATGGAGTGAGAAAGCAATGCCTTGAATGAAGATATGGCTTGATTCTCACCACCACTAAAGTCAATCAACAGAAAGTACCTGCGCAATCCCTTCAATGACTTGCTGGAGGGTACTGTGCGGGTAACTCGATTACTATTGCCATCATTCCCTAACACCCAGCCCACCCCATCAATTAGTACTGTTAAAGAGAAGCTTGACTATGGAGTTCCTAACAGCCGCAAAAATAAATTCCCTCCAATTAAGTAGTCTAATAAGCTCTTCAGGATTTTACCACTTCACATTCTTTCCTTCCCATTTAATTTTGGCTTTCACTTGGATGTCATCTTGTTGAAAATCCATCACAGAAAACTATGTGGGGAAGAAAAAAAGATAATGTCGCTAAGTACCCCTGATGTTCCAAAAGGAAGAGCTGAGCCACAATATTGTTTCTAAAGCACCCCAGGACTTTTCCGAATCATTCAGTTCCTTCCTACTAAAAATTAATATATGAAAATGGTCAATATGCAAATTCCGACATCACGCCAGCTCCTTGCCTTCCGTAAGTGCTATAAGCATAAATTTGAAACAATACAATATTTTAAGGGTCTTGATTATCATATTGCCTTGGTGTGCATATGTGCATGTATAATTATGCTCATTTAATTTAATCATGAAAATATTATGGGAATCATTTGGCTTTCTCCTCTAAAAGTTCTCTTACTTGTTTTCAATGAATTAATGCCACTTTGCCCCTTCTGTAAGTCAGCTGATGAGAAGCAGTGGGTTTTGAGCTTAAAGGAAGATGATTGCTCCCTAATGGGATTATGGGTATGGGGGTGAGGTGGAGGGATGGTGCAAGTTGGCAGTGACCCTTTGCCCTGAAGGAGCATGATACTCAAGGAGAAATGTTAGATATTCCAGTAAAATCTGGTCCTAGAAATACCCTGCCCCCCTTAATGGTGGCTTCTTTGGCCAAGTTTCCAGTGTTCCTGAGCACTGAGAATTTGCCTAGGGGCCATCACCTGATTATAACAACTTAGCTGGAAACCAGTCCTGTGCCTTACATTCCACATGCTTGACTGAAGTGGAGCTTGGGGGATTCTGTGGAATTCCTGGAATCACATGGGATGTATTAAGGAGAGCAAGGCGGGTGGAGGGTATTTAATGTCACAGTTCTATACAGGAAGAAGGAATGGTGGTAAAGCCAAGGTGAATAAGTGGGGCCATTTTTAACAGAAAGAACATGGTACATAGGTCACTACGTATTAGCCTCTGTCCCCACTGATGAAGTCATATTTTCTTCTCCAGAGAAAAGCAAGGTTGCTTTCCCCCACATATTAACAGAGCCCATTGAAAAGAAAGAGCCTGATTTTGTGCCTACCAATAGAATCTATATAGCATCTTTCCCCCCAGGGATTAATTTAGCTTTTGATGAAATCTTTCTGAGATTTAAATCACGATGTTACAAACCTCCAAGGAACTCCTCTCTGAGTTGTGACCTTCTTTATTATTCTCCACTGTTTGATAAAGCAGTGAGATTGATTTATAGTGGTGTGCAGCATGTTTGAAAACAACGGATAGCGAGGCGTACTGGAAAAGTGGAGATTAATACAAAGTAAATGTTGCAAAGAGTACACTTTGGTTAAAATATTCTATAATTAGTACTGAGTTACAACTGTGTTGCTGGTAATAACACCAGTGCCCAATGAGCATAATACTGTTGTTAGGGCTGTAAATTGTGGCCAATGATTAGCTAAAGAACCCCAAGAGGAGGCGAAACCTGGCAGTTCTAAAAGAGAATTTAGACTCAATATCACATTTTATCTAGTTTAGACAGATTTAGTTTGGAGGACTTTTGAATTGAGACAAGCTCTTTTTGAATAAACTATTCATATCAAGTGCTCGTTTTTGTCAGCCTAATTTGGGTTTCAGTAATTATTTTGCCATCAGTATCATCATGGATGGAAGTGATTTCATGATTTGAGGACAACATGAATCTCTTCTCTCTTCTCTCTCTCTCCAAACACACACACACACACACACACACACACACACACACACACAGGAAGAGCTAAGACCACAGCATCTTAAAACCCATCTCCCTCTTCCCCCCACTCACAGAGGGTGAAAGGTTAACCCTTTGGAAAGAAACTGCATTACTGTCACACCCTTGGCTTCCCTGCACCAGAGGATTGCGGATGTTCACATCATTTCAGCATCAGGGAAGAGGAGACAAGATCCAAGGTTCAGCCAGTGAATCTCAGGAATGCTTAGAATCCACAGTTGCAAACGAATGCACCCTTTGTAGCTCATCGCAGTGGATGTGGTGGGGTTTGTGTTTGGTTGGCTTTGGTTTGGTGAAGAATGAGCTCCAATTACAGAGAAAATAAAATCAACCTAGAGGAAGTGTTCCCCATACCATTTAGCAGATGGCTCTACCACAGTCCCAATAATAACAAACATTTTTTTGTTTTGTTTTCCCACTCTAGGGAGGTAAGGTTGGGAGGTGAAACATGGGGGTTGGTTGCCATGAATCGAATTGGACGTTAGTTCAACTGTGTTAATGGTGCTAATATATGGTCTTGAAATGCAGGGGATTAGGGATGGGTAAGACCATCTGAAACTGGAAGCGCTAATCATGCGTTCTCTGTCTTGAGGACCACTGTCACCTTCCGGGCACCATGATCACCCTGACAAGAAGAGCTGCAGCTACCAGCTACCCACTCATCCCACCTTTCACCTAAACAGCTTCTACAGAGTGGACGCTTGTGTCCTGTGACATGTACTCTTTTCCAGAAAGATTCGGTTACCTGAGAACAGCACCATTCCTGAGCTGAAGAGAGGAAAGCTCTCACCAAGATGGAGGCCAGAGTCTCTGCAAACATGGCCTCAAGCCTATGTACAATGGCGAGGACGCTGCCAGATTGGGAAGTGTTGCACTCTGTTGGGCAGAGGGTTCCCAGCAGTGGGCATGGCTCCACCAGCACCGAACAACAAGATGCCAACTACTTAGCACTCTTCTCCCTCAAGATCACAGTTGGCTCTTAAGAATATAGAGAATGAGTTCTGCTTTCTGTTTTGTCCTTGTTGTTGAGGTTTATTTTGTGGGAAGATGTCCTATACCTAAAATTCAGGAACGGTAAGCCTAGACAGTATCTGGCCTCATAAATTTCTAGGGGCAGGATGTGTTTGGGGAGCTACGGTGGTGTTTGCAAAAGATGAAAATGTCCTGAAGTTGAAGGTGGTGATCCTTGCAGAACTCTTCTTACTGTGACTGCAGGGTTGAATTGTATGAGAGGTGAATGATACACCACTGTAACCATGAAAAAGTTTATCCATCCATACATGTGTACATATGTGTATCTGTCTATATACTTGGGGAAGTAGGTATGTCTATAAACGATACACATATTTCCCCAAGTTAGGTACAAGAATAAGAACTAATCATTTGACAAAGTTCCAAGTCACTTTCCATCTCCTAATGTCCAGTAGTGAAAGTCATCACATCTGCCTTCTCTGCAGAATGCCAAAGGGGCACCTTACCTCAGAGCTGAAATCCACCATGAATACAGGCAAGCTGGGAGAGGTGTGGGGAGGGAACGAGTCAGGCAGCAGACCCCCAGGAAGGGAATAACGATGCATTGATCTGAGTGACATGTTGGGAGTTTGGTTGCGATAAATAAGGAAAGCAGAAGTAGATTTGAAACCTTCGTTTCCCTTTATTAGCTCAGTGAGGCTGATGTGTACTGCACATTTAAAAAAAATCACAGGAATTTTCATACAATGAATAAAACCACAACAATACATGTAGAATTGGCAGGTGGAAAAAATAATAATAAAAATAAAAAGCCCAGCAAGGGCTCCACAAATCGCCCACTTTCCGTGTTCAGCATAGGCCACACCCAACAGTACCATACGTTCCCCTGCACATCTTAAAGTAGCTCCATCGAGTCTGCAGTTCACATTATTGAACAATGTCCGTCACATAGGTACAAATTGAGAATCATCACATTCTAGTACATGGCTATTCTAGGTCATCTATAGATCAGGTCTTGGACTACAGCAAAAGAAGTTCTCTTCACAGCCATCAGAAAAGGACACGCAATCATTACCTAATGGAAGCTCACATCTAAAGGCATGAATAGCTTTCCTTTTTGAGTTTTTGTTTTGTTTTCTCAACTGGCCCAACCCTCATACCCCAATAGGGCAAAATTCCCTCTCTGTGTCTGGCTTTGAAAGTTGACAGCCCGATCATTGTCCTCTCACATTCCCATAGCAAGAAAAGCAAAGGGATTGTCGCACTGGAAGGATGATTCGGCTATGTTTCTTTAAAAGGGAACAAAAGAAACCCCCACCTTTCAAAAGCACCAGTTCAGTTGCCGAAATTATACATGTGGTACTTACCACAGCGTGAAAGCAATGGCCCACGATCATCTAAAAAATCCTACAGATCTATGCTGAAATCTGCCTCCAGTGAGGACGGGACACGTGTGGTAATTTGAAATATTTGCTTCCAAGAAGAAAAAAGAAAATAAAAGGAACACCGTTTACATTTTGATGGGCTACCCACAGTGCCTGCATAAGATACAAAAAGCGTTATTTGGGCGGTCTAGTGATTCTTTTTTTTTTTTTTTTTGCACTAATTTCAGATGCAATTCAAAGTCCACAGAGGAAAACTATCTTCACGGTAAAGATATTTGCTAGGCCATATGGGGGAAGTGATTAATCCTCGACATGAACTTGGGAGTGTTGTCTTTTGGAAATCGAGGAAAAAGAAACCCAGTCTTTTGCTCGTGTCAGCAGTCCAGGGTGCAAAAAAGAGAATGCATTTCAAATTGGATCACAAAAAAGAAAAGAAAAGAAAAAATTTAAAGGCAAAATAGATAACACATCTGGTCCTTGAACACATAATATGATTTACTAAATATTGATTTCTTAAAAATAATTTATTGCTCTTAATAGTCTTTTTTATATTATTATTATTCTACAACAGAAGCTACTGAAACTTCCGGAAACAAAGACTGTAAACTTTAGTTTGGCGTTCACACAGAGTTAAAGTACCTGCAGTTAACCTACAGCACAACAAGAATTAGGCGGATTAAAGATGTGTTGTCGTCGTAATGTAGAACCTGTGGTCAAGTTCTTTTATTTTCTAGTATTTTTTATTGCTTTCTATCTACTTAGAAAGAAGAAGCCAAAAAACTCAAGCAAGCATCCGACAGGACAGACGGTGGATTCACTCGGAACACAATATGCTGGTGATAACTGAATGCAGCTATCAAAATGGGCTGCATCGGCCTGGGGGTGAAAATCCGGTGTACCTTTGCATTGGTTGGAAAGGAAAAGAATGCTAAACGCAGTAGATCCATCATGTCTTCCAGAGAAGGTTGGTCTGCCAAACAGTGATCGAATCTCAATTTAGAAACATGAATACACGCTCCAAACGCGACTGAATTCCGTTCCAGGGACTCCGCGCGCAGATGAAATCCTGACGCACAAAATGGAGGTTTTCCTGAATTTCTTTCAAGCTTTTTTATTATTTTTTTTTATTTTTAAATTGAATTGAGCAGAAGCAATGTCATCAAGGACAACACCATGGTTGCATGAGAGGCCGTGCTAGTACAAGTAGAAACACTGCTTCTGCAGAAGCTGAATTTTTTGTTTGTTTGTTTGTGTGGTTTTTTTTTTTTTCCCAAATGAAGCACTTTAAAACTCCCACCTGACAATTGCCATGCATTCTAGGTAGAAAATTTCCACTGGCTTTATTATTTTCGTCATCTCATAATTTATAATAAATAGGCTATTTGCAACCGATAAATAATGTCTCTTCAGTAAACAAAGGAATGAAATATCAGTATTTATACAGGATGCGTAACTGTAAAAAATACAGATAAATACCATCATCATACTCTGCCAAGGGAAAAGAGATAACCGGCTTCAGAGACTCTTCACACACACATTGATTATTGTAAAAATCATACTGTAATTATTTACCTCAGCATTTCGTATCAAATTAAAATCACAAAAAAATTAAAAGAAAACAGCATTTTTAAAAAGATTCTTTTTTTGACCTCTAGTTTCAAAACTACTGTTGATAGAGAAAATAAAAACATTTCTTAATGGTTACCCATTGAGAGACTTTACATAAAATCATGATTATCTTCTAGAAAAATTTTAGATGAGAAAATTTCATTCCCCTAACAAATCCAGTGTATAAAACTTCAAAGGAAAAACAAGCAACAAGAAAAATGTGGAAAAATATCGCAGAAGTGGTTAATACCTTGAGGGGACTAAGAGATCTCTTGACTAGAGACTCAAGATCGCGAAGCTCACCGGCGAAGGAGACGGCATGGGCGGCGGGAAGCATCGTTGCTGCGGCACTCCAAGGACACACACACTTGTCTTTTTTTGTTGTTGTTTTTGTGTTTTTACAATCAAATATAGATAAGCAGTAAGTTCAGCTTCTAAATAGGTTAGTGTACAATAATGGTTTCACCTCATAGTTACATTTTGAATATTCTTGATTAAGAAAAATTGAGCGGTTTTGAAAAGAAGGCTGCATTTACAGTGCATAGCGGTAACAAAAAAAGAACCTTGTTGTCGGATATGTACACAAAATAAAAATACTCCATTAAACATCGGTAAATACTTAACTACATCGGAGCATGTAGCACTGATGCTATCTGTGGACATCCCGCAGAGTCCGACGCCCTCTCCTGAGCAATGTAACACCGTGCCCACTGCTCAGAAAGAACCGCGGAACAAGATGTGCGCTTGACCATTGACGAGGCTTTTGACATTTGGACATTTACATGGGTGTCAGGATAAAGGACGAACGACAGAAACTTCAAAATGTTAGGAGAGTTCCATCAAGCCGGCGCCCAGAGTATCCTCTCCCACCCAGACTCCACGGTGAACAGAAAGTAAGAAATTTGAGAAGGGTGGCAAGGAGAGAGTGAGAGAAGAGAGAGAAGAGGGGAGGAGAGAGGGTACTTGTTCTACGCAACTTAGGGTGTCATCAGGATTGTCATAGAATCAGAACGTTAGGAGAGAAAGCTTGCTTCGAGATGAATTTGCTCTTTCGTTTAAGAAACAAAAAGGAAAGAGAGTACGATGGCTGATGCTCAGACATCAGCAGCTGTCATTTTTAACGTGGTCTGTGGTCAGTTGGTTAGTTTTTCTTTCCTTTTATAATTTTTAGGATATACATATATATATATATTTTTTTTCCTTTTGAATAGAGTAGGAACATGTTGAAGTTCTAGGTGTTTAAGTGTGTTTCCATGGAACTGCTGCCATTTGAAGTGGTTTGTCCCCCTGCGCACTGTTGTCAGGTGCCCCTAACATGAACACACACATACTCCCCCCAAACCAGGTGTGTGCACCTGTGCACACACAGGCACACAGGCACACTCACAGGCACTCCATCACCAAGAGCCTCCGGGGAAAGCAAAGCTGACACCCACGCATAAACATGTGCTTACTGCATATCCATACACTTTGCTCTTCAGCAGCTGTTTTCATGTAAACCATTGTTGTTGCTCTTGTTGTATTCTCGTTGTTTTGTTTGTTTTGTACAGAGTGTAAAGTAGGAGAAATTCCTAAGTATGACTTGCAAGAGTCTGTCTGGGAAGGACGCACTGTCCCGTGAGGTATTCGCCAGGCCTCTGCCATCCTTCGTCAAGGAGCAGGTTACCTGCGTAAGCTTCTCTGAGCTTCTTTCAGTAAACTATCGAAATCCAGAGAATCATATTTGCTCTTGGTGGAAGCAGGGTCAAAGTCATCCGAGTTGGAATCTGAAAGAAACCCAAGCCAGGTTAGTTGAAACTCTTGCGGATGGCCCTTGATTCAATCACTCCAATTTCAGAATCCCTGATTTTTTAACAGAATGCCCAACTTTTATGGGTAAGGGTGCCAATTTATTTGGGGGTGGGGATGGTTGAGGACTGTCCACACTACTGATCTAGTCACTCGTTTCAGAGTTAAAGCATCTCTGAGCAATAGGTTTGAATTTCTATATTGATAGAAATTCCCCTGTCCTCCATGGCCTTCCTCTGTCCTCCGTGGCACTATCCCTACTCAGAAGCATTAAATGACTTGATGGTCATATCTCAATAATCTAGAAGCAGATATGAAGGGTTTCAAAAACGTTCATGGGCAGACTCCATTATTTTTTAATTCCTCTCCTCCAGGAACTTCTTGAAGTTCCTTGTACATAAATAGAGGCTGGAACTAACTGTTCTCCTTGATGGGACTGGTTTCATAGAGACCAAAGGTAACTAAAGTAAGACCTTCACCATTCTCCACTCTACTGACCCACTGTAAGGCAGGAGGGACCTATGATTGAGTCATTTGTTCTGGTTTTGGGGGGCAGGGGAATCCAAGAGTAGTAGTAAAAATGTTCAGAAGTCTAGGATAATATCTCACAAATAACCCCACACAAAACCAACCCAATTGCACTGGGTCACTTCCGATGCAGAGAGCCCTCAAGCTTGCAGAGGTAAACTGCACTCACAAGGTTTTTAAGACAGTCACCTTTTGGAAACAGATAGCTAGACTTTTCTTCTGAGGTACTTCGGGGTGGGGGGGGGCTTACCCATTGACAATTTGGTTAGTAGCCCAACGCTTAGACATTTAGGTGACCCAGGAACCTCATGCCCCAATCCAAAAAATAACAAAGAAACTGGTTGCCATTTGAGTCAACTCTAACTCATTGAAGCTTCATGGCTGCCCTGTAGAACTGGGTTCCTTAGGAATTTTTCTTTTTAAACCTGTGACATCCCATAAGCCTTCTCTCAAGGCATCTCTGGGTGGGTTTGAACTGCCAACCATTCTGTTGGTAGTAGACCAATACTTAACCAGTTGTGTCATCCAAGCTACTTGTCTCATATCTAAAGAGAGTAAATTCAGGCTTTTTAATCCAATCCATTCACAAGAGTGGGAAAATCTAGAGGCACAGGTAAAGTCATGCTATTTTTTAATGGCAGAGTGGGATATTGGACAGTCTTAAACTAGCTCAAGTTAGTTTTTGTGGAAAGGTCTACATATTTCAAATAATTCTTAACTAAAGGGAGATGTTTTAGCCACAGTGATTAGGAAGTAGAGTTCTTTTTTACATATGTCTGACTTTTTTACATTGCTCATTATGACAGTATCAGATATCTCTGCTGGTCTGGCATGTCAGAGGGGTTGGACCATTGGGATGGGAATGGGCTATTGGGAATGGAATGGAATACTTGGGAATGAAGTAGACTTTTGCAAAACATCCATTCCTTTGAAAAACTTACAGAGCAAACTGGGAATAAGGTGTACAGAAGCACTGTTCAAAGAGACAGAAGAGATTAGCAGGAGCCAGTCTGGAGGCCTCCAGCTCACAAATTGTTTGGGAGAAGGGTGCCCAAAGCTGTTCCTTCAGTTTCCTGGACCAACTTTCACTCAAAGACAAGAAAATGCCTTCAATTATTATGTTTCCTTTTCCCTGATGATGATTCTCCCTCTAGACAGTTTCCTCCCCACCCAAACACAACAAAAAGAGTACATACTACAAATACTTAACACAGAAACACAGGTAAAAATGACCAATCTTTTCTCCTCATTACTATGTTGAAGTGCTCAAGTCTTACATTGGACTTCTTTGATCTGCCCCTTCATATGCTATTTGTAATACTAACTTCTCAGGAAGAGCTGTTGCAGAAATTGAAATAATAATAAAAAAAATCAAGTTTCACTCATTTTTAGGGATTAGCTAAAATCTGAAATCCACTGACTTCTTAGACCAAGAAGCAATATTCTCCCAATGAGTCTGGCTGATGAAGAGTCGGCATGGAATCACAGAGAATATATAGTTAGATCAGTTCTTCTTAAGAGAATTTCAAAAACTGGAAATTTCCCAATTTTTGTCACTAGTGTAGATTCCCTACATTTTAGTATTTTCTTTCACAAATACTAAAATTATATTCAGGGCAGTGGTTCTTCAGAGTGGCCATGTCTAACTTGTGGGGTAGTGAGTCAAACACTGAGTTGCTAACCACCAGGTGAGCAGTTGGAAACCACCAATTGCTCCCCAGGACAAAGATGAGGTCATTAAAAGATGTCCTGTCTTAAAAAACCCATAGGGGCAGTCTGTACTGTCCTGGAGTCACTATGAGTCAGAATGGACTTAATAACATTGAGTGAATCTTCCATGCTGAAGTCTGCTGACTATTGTGTATAAATGCAGTGGTTCTGCCTGGACAGAAACATATTACATTTTTCTTCTCAGTACCTTGCAAGCTTTGGGCATAAAGCCAGTGATCAGGTACATGAATCTTGAATTAGGATCTGAGTTTATGTTCATTTACCTGGGTTGCCAATCATGATGTGGATAATGTAATTGGTTGATAATTTGTGATAAGCATGGTATTGTTAGGTAATCAGAACAGGGACCAGGGTGTCCATTGGGCATGCTTCAAAATTCAGGCTTCACTGGAGCCAGGAAGGAGCAGCCTGTATCTCTCTATCCATCTCTCTACCTCTCTATCTATCATCTATCTATCTATCTATCTATCTATCTATCTATCATCTATCTATCTATATCAATCGGGTTCAGGTGAGCTTACTCCAGCCAATGGGGTCCACTAGTACCATGGACCACGCCTCCTAAGGAAGGTCCTGAAAAGTCAGGATCCAAAGTCCATAGGACTGCTTTTCCAGTTGCTCTTCAGGCGAGGCGATGATTTTTCTCTGTTCTCAGTTTTCCGTGTCTGGGTGAGAAGTGTCCAGAGTGTGTCTCTGTAAAACCTGAAACTTCTTCTGTCCTTTATAAAACTCACTTGGATCACATACCAGGCTTTGGACTGAATTCTTTCTTGTGCACAGCCAAGGGACCGAGGTACTTCCACCCGAGAAACGTAATAGAGTTTCATCCTTTGGTATTTTTTTCCATTGTACACCAACACTAATACCCAATCAAGACTATTTGGGGTTATCAACAACTCCTGTTCTGCGCCTATCTCAAAAGCCAATCTCAGTGCCATCAAGTTCGTGTTCATTCACAGCAACCCTATAGGGCAAGGAAGACATGCCCCTTGGGTTTCTGAGACTCCAACACTGTTTGGGAGTAGAAAGCCTTGTATTTCTCCATCAGAGCAGCTGGTGCTTTTGCAGTTATTTGCCCAACACAGAATCACTATGCTATCAGGACTTCTCTCTGATCCTATAATCATAGTTTAATTTTTCTGTGTCTTTCTTCTTTTAGATATTCATCAAATAGAAACATTGCTTTCGTTAAAACAAAGTCTACAGAAATGCTGGTGGGCACCAGATTCCTGTTTCTGATGAGTTCCTTCCAACATACAGCCAAGGAACACACATGTCCCAGAAGGAAACATGGCCTGCCTCTCCACCACTTTCCTAAGTACCACACAGGTTTGTGGACACTAAAATTTGCCTCCTGGTGTCACCACAGGAGCTATGATTAAAACACTTTAAATTCCTTGCTTTATTTCTAAAACTGGATGTTATCTGGAACCATCAAGTTTTGTTCAAATACCACTGTAGTTGTCCATTAACTAGACTCAATGGTTGAGTGAGAGGATGGGTGGGCCAACTTAATTTGCAGCAGGAAGGTAAAAAGAGAAAGGAAAGTTCAGACGACATGTATCTCAAATGATAGATCCCTGTTTTTATTCTGGTAAATCCAGGTGTCCTGACTCTCTTTCTCAGATTAACCCCAAAACCCCATTGTTCTGTGTCCCAGTGCAGATCAGGTGTTCTTGTGAAATAATGATGTGAGGAGATAGGGTTCAAAGTCTACAATCGATGTTTTGATCCAACTGTCTTAATCTTGGCGTCTGTTTTAAGTCTAATGAATCAACAGTTATAAAACAATCTGATGAATTGGTTCCTGGTTTATGGACATTAACTGGGAAAGGTTACTTTTGCTTTCCTCAACACACCTGACAGCTATTTGCCAACCCTGGAAGACCTATGCTCACCACAGTCACTTCCCATGCTCCGAAACATGCAGCTGGAACATTTCAGGGGGTACAGACAAGACTCATGGGATTTTCTTTCAGCCACCAAAGGTCACTCCTGATGTTGTTTCTTCCATTTTGGAAACAACAGTAAACTTCTAAGTTTGCATTATCATTATCCCCAAGAATTGTTTGCCGGGGATGTTGCTTGCCACCAAGTTGACTTTCACTTGTGGTGGCCCCATGGATAACAGACTGTGGCACCATCTGCTGCTGTGTTTGGGTCCATGGTGGTGGACAGTGTGTCCATCTCCCTCCAGGTGAGTTTCTCTCCCCTTCACTGGGACTTCATTTTACCAACCCTGACATCTTCTTTGCTGTTCTGTCCCTCTTAGGGTCTCTCTAAATTAAGTGAGCCAAGGTCATGCACAACATCCTATGATCCACAGGCTCGGTTAACTTCTGCAGTAGATTTCCTGACCCTCGCTCTCTCTCTCCTTTGTGGGTGTGTGCCTGTAAGTCTGTAAACTCTTCTGAACTCTGTCCACCATGGGTGATGCTGCTGGCATTTGAAATACCAATGGCGTGGCTTTCAGCCTCAAAGCAGCACAAAAGCCACCACAATAGGACAAACAGAGAGATGGCAGGGGAAATCAAATCGTGCAACCGCAGCTGCAAAAAAACTCTTGATTTCATCTGAGCAACCACATTCTATGGTATTTGTGATTATTCTCATTTCACAAACGAAGAACCAGAAGCAGAGGAGAGAAGCATTCATGGTTTGGCCAAGACGGGCACTTGTGCTAGATTTCAGATCAGGATCGTTCAATTCTCAAGCCAGCAGTCTGCCCTCTCCTAGGAATGGGCCCTAGTGCAAATGAAGAGCTAGGGGGAATTGGGGAAAACTCCACACTCCGACAACGCACGTCAGATGTACTTTTTAGAAAATATAGAGCCAGCTTTGCAGTGGCACCGTTTCTGTTGCTGCTGGCAAGACAGGAGATAACAAGAGGGGAAGCATTCTTCTTAGAAATATTTCAGGGAAGCTCCAGTTCAATTTGGAAATACCATCCTCTCCTCCCTCTCCCGGTGATGAATCGCGATCCAAAGGGCCCTCTAGGTAGCTTATTTTAAACTCTAGATGTTTTGAGAGACTAGAAACACCCTGGCCTTCATCACTGAAGAAAATAAGTCAAATCAACTCAGGACTTCAATCTATCTTGACTGTTTTTATCAGCCAACATTTGAACAAATGACTTGCCACCTTTTATATTTTCATCCCTATGCCTCTATCTCTCTAACAGTCAGCTGCCTCTCCCCTGCTTTACACTATCTATTTAGCTGGTGAAGTGAATTATAGCATATTCCCTCTGAAAAATTCACACTACCTATATCAATTACTCTAGGAAAACACCACATCGTTAAGGGGGTGGGGTGGGGGTGGGGTGTGAGAAACTCTCTGTCTTTGGTATTCATTTCTTTCTTTAGACCAAGCCCAAAGCAAGTTTGAATAGTTTTCTAATAATGCTGAGTGAGAATGAGGTTTATATATTAATTGTCTGCTGCTGATGAACTCATTTAAATACTTATGTCATTTGCACATGATGTTTTGCCACCCTTGAGCCTCCGCTCCTACCTCAAAGAATGGAAAGGCTCACAATATGCATATGAGATAGGGAACGATGTGCTGAAAGAGTGAAATTGAATTTAGAAAGACAATTAAGATGTTCATTGTAGCATTATTTATAATATCCAAAAATTGAAAATGGAATAAATGCTTAGCTCTTTTGTGGAGTGATTAAACATAATGGCATTATTCACCCAAAAGAATGTGGTGCAGCCATTACAATCTCTTGATATGTGAATCTTAACCCTGCAAACGGCCGTGGGGAATACTTGGTGAGAGGAGAAGAGATGCCTTTTAAAAGCATATATAAAAAATACACCCTCGGCTTTATGAACCTGGACCCATGGAAACCAAACCCCCTGCCATTTAGTTGATTCTGACTCTTAGCAACCTAGCGTGGCACACCCAAGCCATCCCTGGGGGGTTTCTGAGACTGTTATTCTTTATGGGAGTAGAAAGTCACTTTTTTCTCCTTGAAATGGCTGGAGGGTTTGAACCGCTGACTTTGTGATTAGTAGTCCAGGTCATAATTCACTAGGCCACCAAGGCTCCTTGAGACAAAATACTGGCACGCAAATCATTCAGCTGGCAATGGTGGAGATTATCTTTGACAGATGGTTTCAATTTTCTTCTTAATATCCTTTCCTATTTCTCAAAAAAACAAAAAAACAAAAAAACAACACTTGTCTTTGGTACAGAACTGGGCTGTGTTTCCTTCTGTTGTGCATTGGATCCCTATGGGTTGGAAGCTACTGAGTGGTATCTAACAACAAAAACAACAACAACAACAACATGTTTTCCTGGAGTCTGTCCAACTCTTACAATCAAAGGAAACATTGTGTCGTCTTCAATGTCCTCTTCTGTTCAATGGGTATGAAAATAGTAAATATCCACTGCTCAGAAGGATTCTGGTAATTAGATGAAAAAACTCGATAGAAAAAATTTAAAAAGCTAGCAAGCAAATTGTCTGGTACAGTGCTCATTACTGACAAGCATTTCAAAACATGATAGGGCTTTTCTTTTTGATGTCTGCTTTTCCGTTAAACTAAGAAAGCACAGTGCGATTTAGCATCCGGAGTGTTATTTTTCCCACTCAAAAAATACAATGCCTGGAATATGAAAACATTTCTAAGATATTGTAAAGTAACAAGAGAGTGGGGAATGAGGCGCTCGCCTTTTTGTTGCATAAAACAATGACGGTGATATGATCCTTCCCAAAGAACTTGGGGTAGACAAGGGACACATAAACAGACTATGAGCAGTCTCATCTCACACTCACACTCTATATGTATATATAGACTGCAATAGGCAGTACATATATATGTGTGTGTACTGTGCATTGCATCATGCACACATACATTTGAAAAACACAAACACACCACACAAGAGAACAACACAGACCACAGGACAGCATTTTAGCATCCATCCTTGGTTGCCAACATTTAAGCTCTGAAGTGGACTTATTTTTTTTAAGGGAGTGGGGGTGGGGATCAGTATTCTAATATTCCCTCCAGTAAAGCACAGTGACAGTTCTAGCCATGGGCTCTGCAGATGATACTTGCTCCCATGTGAAACTCTCCTTGTGGATTCTTTATCGCATGTACGATGAAATCCATACCTAGGTCTGCATAGTTAGACTTGAAAAATTGCTTGCTTCCACAGAAGTACAGCTCGAAGTCCATTTCATTCGACCTGCGCAGAGTGTATCCGTTTTCCAGAGCAGCAAAAGCATCACAGGTGTAGCGGTAGGTGATGAAACCGTAGCTGTCCCTGTGATGGGCCAAGAGAAGGGGAAGGCCAAAGCTGGTTAGAAAGCATTAGCATATGTGGCTCTAACCCTGCCTGCTTTGGGCAGCCTTTGTGAGCGCCACCGTCTCCTCAACCACCGCATCCATTTATCAGTGTGATTGTCCTGTCAGGCAGCTAAATACTTATTTCTGGGACAGGAGATCTCAACTAAAAAGATTAATAAATAGGGATGGGAGAAAATAAATAAGGTTTTGAACTCAACATGTCATCTTTCAAAGCACTTACACTGGCAACTCCCATCCCAGTAATCTTCTGGCCATAATTTTTTACATAACGTCAGCTTCTAAACAAGAAATAATCTCGAAGATTCTCACCCATCATCCCGCAGATTTACTGTGCACTCCTCAATTTCGCCAAAAACTTCAAAACGGTCCCTCAGCTCAGCTCGAGTTGTGTCAGGTCGGATTTTCCCCACATAAATCACACGGCGTTCTTCCTGTGGAGAGGGTGTGGGGATGGCGAGAGGAAGAAGAGGCATTTTTGGAGGGGTGTTCTGGAATGAGGGACAGAAGCAGAGCTTCTGGAATGTACACCTGAAGGTTCACTTGAACGCAAAATGAACCAGCAGTGCTTGGCACATCTTTGCTCAGACCCTCACGCGGCGCCCTACTTCTCTCCCCCACCTTTCCAGTCCATCTCTCTCATTCTCCTCCCGGGACCCTTAATCCACACACAAAAGGAGACCTGTGATGATCATTTCCTTTGTTGAAATCTCTGCTGAGCTGACCAATGACTAAAACAATGTCACCCTGAAGGTAGCAGGATCAATCTTTCACATGGGTAAGAAACCGACCTGCCTTGTGAAGATATTGGTTTCTCATGAACACAAAATGTGAGTCATGAGAGGCACAAGGAGCCCAACAGTGTTCCTTCTGGGCTTGCAGGAAGAAAAAGCATCATGGCAGGTGCTTACTGCAACAGCACAAACCGGGTTGGAGTCAGTCATTTTGGGGTGCTGGGCCCCAGGATTTGCATTTTTAACCAGCACCCCCAATGATTCCTGCCATGGAGGTGATCCATGGACAGTAACTGGAGAGATGCTTTCTTAACATGTGGGTCCTTTTAAGCTTTGGGTCCCAGAAAACAAACAAACAAACCACAAACCAAAAAAACTCACTGTGATGCTGATTCCAATCCACAGCAGCCCTATACGACAGAGTAGCACTGCCCCTGAGGGTCTGTGACTGTCCCTCCTCACGGGACTAGACAGACTCATCTGTCTCCAGAAGAACAAGAGCTGAATAAATGGGACTATCGATTAAACTTTGCCAATGAATCTACTCTTAGTCTGAGAACAGATGAGGAAGGTGTGGCCTGATTTTCAGAGGAGTCAATAGGGAATAATGAGAATGTCGTCATCCATTCATAACCTACCAAAAGGGAAGGATCTTTTTGTGTGTGTGTGTGTGTGTGGCATCACTGCCCTGGTGGGAGTACGAAGCCCAGCCTTACTCCCGGAGGGCTGGGGAAGGATCTTTTAAAGCTGGAAGACAAAGCCACCTTTAAGAAGAGGAAGGCAGTCTGTGCGGAAGAAACAATCCTCTATCCTTGGTGAAATGATATCCCTTAACTCTCAGAAATGTTTTATTTTTTAAAAGAAAGTTTAGGGTTCCCACAGAGAATGTACATACCACCCAAGCTCTCTTGTTTGCCAAGGGCGAACCAGAATTAAATGTGTTCAAAACTGCAGAGAGTTTGGATGGAAGCAAAGCCTGCAAAACACAGGGCTAAGTATTGTTCCATGTCAGGGGGTTTAAAGGGTTGATCTGCTTGGCTGGTAACTGCAAGACAGAATGCACTTCATAATAAAAGCCTAGGACGGATGTGGGGTGGGGCTGGGGGTGGGGGTATAGCTGTCAACTAAAGACCAGCTAACCATGGACAAGCCTGTGGGGGACTTCTATCCTGGCACATGTGGGGCTATGATGGGAGAAACAAGGCAACTGCACCTGGTTGGAATACAGATGGAGCTTGTGTGGTACATGTCTCTGGATGTAAAATGAGACTCCTGTGTCTCACATGTTGTCAAGAGTAATTTCGTCTCATGGCAAAGGGAGGTCAATCCTATAGAATTAGCTTAAATTCCTTTCCTTTTTACACATCTGCTACTTAACAAAATATCTAAACCAAGAACAGGCACTCCCTGAGCATTTATACAATGAAACAGAACCATCCACTGTGTCTATTATCTTCCTCGGTTGGAGACCAGAAGCTCATATGTAGAACTCATGTTTCAACTTTCATCAGGGTTCTTCCTCTGAGTTTCAGACTCAAATAACCAGCAGGCAGCATAACATCTCAGCTGGGAGATCCTGTAGTCACCCCAGCATAGACATATGGAACTCAGAACCAGGTCCCCAGCTACCATTCTGCCCACCTGGTTTTCCTCCTGTATTCCTTGATCAGAGATGTTAACACCTGTCATCCGTGTTTTGGAACAGACACTTCAATGTCAGCCTTGACTCCTCTCTCTTGGTTACCTCTAATCTTCCAGTCATCCATGAAATCCTGTTGGATTTATCACCTACATTTCATTCTAGGATGTCTTCTTTCTTCCACCTCCTCTCTAAAAATCCAGCTGCCTGCATCCCTTTCTGAATGGGTCTAACAGCTTCCTAGCTCAGATCCTTGTGCCGTGTGTACCCTCTCTAACTCCTTCCTTCATTGCAGAATGATCTTGCTAAGAATATCAGTGGAAAGGAAACAATAGGATATGGAAGATAAAAACCAGTGATGCAAACAGGATCAGACCGTTCAGGGTCTTCTCTGTCCTTTCAGTCATTTGAGTTTTCACTTAAAGTGATGGGAAACCACTTAGCTTTTCAAACAGCCTGATTGTCATTTTCTACTCATAAGACCTTCCACCAGTGTCTAGGACAGAGTATATCCGTCTTTCCCCAGGTTCTTTGCACACCTACCCCTCCCTACTGGGAACATTCTTCCCAGATGCCCCCCCAGACCTTGACATGGACCTGTCAGAGAAAGAAGAACCTACTGCCTGTGTGTTCATTCCAAGTCATGTGCACCCTATTGAACAGAATAGAACTATCCCAGAGGGTTACCATAACCTCTAGAGCATAGGTTCCGAACCCAAGCCACCCTTTTACAAGGGCTGGCCGATTCATAACAGTAGCAAAGTTAGAGTGATGAAATAGCAATGAAAATAATTTTGTGGTTGGGGGGAGGGGATCACCACAATATGAAGAACTATATTAAAGGGTCATGGCATTAGGAAAATTGAGAACCACTGCTCTAGTGGTACAGATGGCCACAAAATCCTCCCATGGAGCAGTTAGTTGGTGGGTTTGATCTGCCAACCATTTAGCTAGTAGATAAGCTCTTAACAACTGTATCACTCAGGCACCTGCTGCCACAAACACTAACTTAAATTAAGCTCAATAATAATTTCCTTCTCAGAACTTATGATGAGGCTAGATTTCTCATTAGCTGCTTTTATAGAAAATTCTATTTCGTCTTTATTGTTCCATGCTCAATTGTAATTATACAATTGATACCTCTATTCCTTGTTTCATAGCTATCTCCCTACCATGGTGAAAACTTCATGAAAGAAGAGAATGTGTGTGTCCAATTTGCTACTCTCTTCTGAGAGTTCCACCAGGATTCTGAAACACAAGAGTCTCAACAAATTCTCTTGAGAAATCAATCATCAATTAATCTGTAAGTAGTTGTAACACTTACTCTCTACCTAGAATGACATCAAAAAGGTCTATATGCAGGCCTTTTTTTTTTATATGCAGGCCTTTTTTGCTGAGCTGACAAAGAACAAAAAACAGAATCAAATGCTATCTAATAGGAAATACCAGCCTAGGGTGTTCAGCTGAGGGCAATGACAAGGGCTTCAACAATGCTTGTCCACAAGGTCCAATTCCCAGAAATACGGAGTGGTGCCACATGTTTGCAGGACTCATGCTTCAACAAATCACCCCGGGAAATCAGAGGAGGGAGTCTACTGGAACAGTTGGTAAAATGCAATTCATTTGACAACAGCTATTGAGTCTAAGTAACTGACCAGATGAAGTAGGCCCACAGAGCCCGTGGCGGGTTGTGCACGTCCATGTAGATTGTATGTCTCAATTGAAGGCTGTAATTGTCTTGCTCCAGAGCCCCCAGCACATGGTGGAGGTCAATAAATATAAATGGATGGGAGGTTCTCCCTGGAGCAGCATTGCACACTTCAGCAGGGGAATCATAACAGCGCATTCCATTCTATTTATGCATCCAGCTCTCGCCAAACAACCCAATACGATGGGACCGTTATCTAAACTTCCTGGCGCCTGCTTACAGGGGTGTTATGGATTTGTTTTTTAAAAATGAGCCTTTTAGGAAGGCTACTACTGTACAGAAAAAGGAAGGAGGGAGACACGCCGAAGAGAGGGAAAGAAATGGAACCAGCACAAAGAAATTGCTCAACTACCATTATGGGAATACACACAGCCTATCGATTCACGGAAATGTGAAGTTAAAGCTAAAACCAGCCAGATGTATGCCTGTATGCAGACATATTGGGGTAATCTCGGAATGACTGCTTTATATAGAGATGCACTCAACAAAGATCAACCAGAGGACCTTTGAAAATGGAAATGGGGGCATTCTGCTGGAATAGAGGTTACCATTCCATTCAAACTCACTACCAGCCAGCCAGTGCTGGCAGGAGAATAGAAAGCCCAGTCTTTCTCCCATGGAGTGGCCAGTGTTTTCAAACTGTGGACTCTATGAATAGCAACCCAGCTTGTAAGCACTACCTCACCAGGGCGCTTTGGACCTGCAGTGGAGAAGCAGAATTCTACAGAGCAGACCACAATCGCCTAAATTACCTATGTCACCATCATCTTCTCTGACACAGGGAAAGGGGCCATACCAGTGCCATGCAAAAAGACCAGAGCTTGACTGTGTTGTACTGGAACATTTTTGAAGGGGGTGGGGGAGAGGGATCCGAGGGGTAGTTATTGAAGTACTTGGATTCCTAAAGCTGTAGTTAAAATAAAAGGCATCTGAAGGTCTAAAACTGAAAAGGTCAAGACAAAACTTTTCCTAAGATTGGCCAAACATCTAGCAAAGAACTGATCTTTTTTCTGTGTGTAACCACTTTGCCGCTTTATTAGACAGATGAATAGATTTCATATCTTAAAAAAAAACACAACAAAAAACCTTAACATTTGCAGCCAATTTTTCAAGACATTAATTTCCAAACAGGACATGAAAGGGAAAGAAATCAAAATGCTTAATAACATTTGCAACTATTCAAAGGCTTGGAGGAGCTCTAAACCTTTTGGGGGTGGGGGGGGGAAACTCCTTGAAAAATGATTTCTAGACGAGTTTTCACTTTCGAGGAAGAAAGGACATTTATCAAATATCTTTTAGCTTCAATTTCACAAAAGCAAGTGTGCTGATGGGGTGGAGAATAAAATTGAAGATTTATGTGGCATTAACAGGTATAGTAAAAACAGTATATCAAAACATAGTGGATAAATAGGGGGTGAGTACTGAGGGACCTAACTGAGGGCATTCTCAAACTCTTCATTAGTGAAACAAAACAAAAACTCTGAGGCCTCCTTGTTAGCTGCCAAAAGCTTTCAAATGTTTCTCAACAAAAAGCTATACCTGATAGAACAGGATTGGCTAAGTCAAGGAGGAGGACCAAAACAAATCCACTGCCATCCAGTCAGGGCTGACTCACAGCAACCCGATATTGGGTATCTGAGGCTGTACATTTTTTAAAAATAATTTTAGTGGAGGCTCATCACAATCACTCTGATCACAATGCATCCATCCTTCCGTTGTACGTCAAGCACATATGCACACTTGTTGCCCTCATCATTCTCAAAGCATTTGCTTTCTGCTTATACCCTTGGTAATGGTTCTTAATTTCCCCCTCCCTCCCCACTCCCCCATCCTCATGAACACTTGGTAATTTATTAATTATGATTATTCTGTCATATCTTAGACTCTTGATTTCTCACTTTATCCACTTTCCTGTCATCTGTACCCCAGGGAAGAGGTTAGATGTAGATCTTTATAATTAATTGGTTCCCCCTTTCTATCCCACCTTCCCTCCACCTTCCCAGTATCACAATTCTCACCACTGGTCCTAAAGGAATCATCTGTCCTGGAGTCATCATGTTTCCATTTTCTATCTGTACCAGAGTACATCCTCTGGTCTAGCTGAATTTGTAAGGTAGAATTGGGATCATGATATTGGGAGGGGAGCATTTAATAACTGGAAGAAAGTTGCATGTTTCATCATTGCCACACTGCATCCTGATTTGCTCATCTCCCTGAGACCCTTCTGGAAGGGGATGTCGCATTGCCTACAGATGGGTTTTTGGTCCCCAATCTGTATTCTCCTTCATTTATAGTGATACAATTTTTAGTGCTCTGAGGCCTGCTACCTGATCCCTTTGACTCCTCCTGGTCCCACAGGCTGTAAATCTTCATAGCAGCAGATAGCCCCATTGTTTGGGCCAAAGAGCAGCTGGTGGTTTTCAACCACACTTAAGGCAAGTTGTAAAGAAACTAAGGCTTCTTGAACAATGCTGGGTCAGTACAATGGCAACAATGAACAGTCATTCTGAATGGAGGAGGCACACTTCTATTCTGATACACACCAAGTCATCAAGAGTCTGACTCAAATAAGTCATCAAAAACATAGTTCTGATGTGTCCAGAACCGTCTTTAGTGGTTTTTACAACACGCCCCCCCCCCCTTAAGACAAACAAACAAAATGTTAGGGGGAAAAAAACCAGAAGGATTAAAAACAATGCAGACAAACAAAATAATTGAGTTAATTTGTATTTTCGTTTAGGGAACTTTTAACTTTCCATTTCAAACGAACGATAAAACTCTTACTCTTGTGCTAAGGTAAAAGAAGCCTTTTCCGTTCAATTTCAGATTAGCAGCAGGCTGACTTCCTCCCAAACTCCCAAGCAATGACAACTCCCAGAGATGAGGCAGATGACGAATACCCTGCCCTTGCTAGAGTAATGGCATAGCGAGAGCTCTCCATAAAGGACAGACGTGAGGAGAGGGGATGGCCACAGAAAGATCTGGTTGGGCAGAATGACTATGACCCTGAAAAAAATCCTAAGAAGAAAACTAATCTTTCTTTCTCAACCTGAATATGAATGGCACTTCTTAGATCCAGCCCTACTCCCCTGAGGAGGGAAAGCAACTGCATTTGCTCTCTGCAGCTGGGGTTAAGTGGCTCGGATCTGGTCTGATTCTCTGAGTCTGCATGTACAACAGCAGAAGACGTTGGCTGGCCCTACACTCTCCTCCCAACTGTTGTTGCGGTTGGGTCCATGGCTGCAGCCACGGTGTGAAACCATCTCTGTGAGGGTCTTCTTCTTCCTTACTGACCCTCCACTCATGATCATGTCCTTTGTAAGGGACCGTTCAAAACTCACTGTCAGCAAGCCATTTCTGACTCATGGTGACCCTCTCTGACAGGGTATAATTGCCTCTGTGGGTTGCCAAGTCTGGAACTCTTTAAGGGATTGGAAAGATTCATTTTTCTCCCATGACTGGTGGTTCCAAACGGCTGACCTTGCCATTAGCAATCCAGAACCCATTATGCCACCAGGACTCTTTCTTTAGGGAGAGTTACTCCCCGCTAAAGGGCTCAAAATGAAGCATCGCGAGCATCTCACAGAACCAGGTGGTGGTTCGTTCTGTGGGCTACAGGGACACTGTAAGTTGGCACCACCCAGAATATTTCTCTCTAAGGCTGAATCTGTGTGAATAAACTTCTCAGTTTAGGCATTTAAGAGCCAATGCAAACAAACACATTGACAAATCAGAAAGGATTGCAAAAAACTATAGACTGAAGACTTCTACATGATGTGCTTTGGTTCATGGATAAACCATACAGTCACCCTTATGCAACTCCTCTTGAAAAAGACTCGAGTAGGAAGTTCCTTTATTTTCTCCAATAGGACAACTTTTAGAGATGAAAGAACCTTGGTTGCTATTGTTGTTGCTGTTTGCTTTGTTTTGTTTAACCTTCTCCTTTTAGAAGAAGCTTATTATGGTGACCAGTGACAGTGCACTCCTCTTGGCTTTCAGCTGCAGCTCAGCCAACAGAGGAGAGAGAGGAAATGACACAGTCATTGCCCAGTTCTTGGGTTTAGATCTGAAGCTCTGAACCCTATCACCATATCTAGATTTGTCTTTTAAATTAACATCCCATTATCATGTTTTCTGGCAGGAAACTCTACAGATTGCAAATGGAATTGGACTTAAAACTCCACAAGAAATTAGAGCAGTGTCAGTTTAGACATTAAATACTACAGTCTGGCTTGCGGAGTCCCAATATAACCTGAATTATTCCAAGCTTATGAGGCTGAGAAAGGCGGTGAGGGAATTGGTTTGGGAGGACAAGTTTAGATGGGAATTAGAGGAAAGTGGCGCTAGGAACAATGGCAGTCATTGGCCACCATGCATGGTTCTGTGCTAGTAATAAACAATTATGTGTTCTCTTAGTTTCCTGGCAGGGTGCACTCAAGTTGGAGTGGGCTAAGCGTTTGAAAGGTGTCAGTGCTGAAGAATTTATAGACACCCCTTGACTCACCTATCTTTTAGGGAACAAAGAGTCGAAGCATTAGAAACCACCCCCCTCACACACACACAAACCATCAGCCATTACCCACTTCCAGTGACTTCTTCATTTCTTTTATGGAGCCCCCCCTGCTTTGCTGTGCTCTGTCTGCTATCTGAGGTGCATGATTGATTTGACTGATGGCTGATCCAACACGACATTCCCAGACATTCCTCAAACATCTACATGGCAGTAACCTACCAGCCCAACCTGGGTGGAGTAGCTCTGTTTGCACTTTTCAAGCTAATTTAGTCAAATGAATCTGAAAGTACTGCATATCTCCCAGCGCTCAAGACCATAAACATATACTTTGCCAGGTCCTGGTGGCACAAGTGCAGGGCATTTTGAGAACAGCAACCAATTAGAAACTCTCCCTAGGGGAACATCCATTCAGTAATCGTACTATATCTTTAAGACATATTTCAAAATCTGTAACAAGACTTAGCAAACTCTTCAGGATCACCAAGTTTGTCAACAATTTTTCCTAGTGAAATGATGAGCGAATTTCCTCCTATGCCTTACTCTTCTCCCGAGATTTAGTAAGAATGATCTGCCAGTAGACTTGAATATCTCAGTGCATGCCATACCCAATTTTATACCCCACCCACTGAAAAGAATAATGCCTAATGAAAATATACCACGGCACGTGCCCCTTCAAGATTTTCTAATAGCCACATTCAGAAAAGTAAAAAGTAATAGGTCAAATGAGTTCTAATACCAAATTTCATGTAACTCATGCATATGAACTTATCATCATTTGAATTTGTAGTAGATATGCACAATATTCCTGTGATGTTAACACTTGATTTTTCTACTGTCTTTGAAACTCAATGTGTATTTCACACTTACAGTGAATCTGAATTAAGACTAGCTGAATTAGGCATGTGGTTAATGGCAACTGAATTGGACGGCACTGAGAGAGAAAACCATGTTCCCTCCTTCTTTTCAGATTTGGATGAATCCTACTCTCCCTTGGGCGGTCTTCCCTCATACCTGGTCTGTCTGAGTGTCCACCCTCACGCTCCCACTGTCTCTTACCCTTGCCCTTGACTGTAGCATGATAGATATCTGCCTGTGCCATACACAGTCATATGTTCTCATGTATTTTCAAGAGAAAAAGGCATGTCATTGCCCAGGTGGAAATCAACTCAACAGCATCTCCAAAATCACTATTAGTTATCTACCACCTGTAGGCCACTGCTTTAGTAAAGAAGTAAACAATGTCTGTATCCTACTTGTGTGTATTTGTGCTCTAAAACCCAATTCTTAAAGCCCACCTTCTCTAATTACCAATACTTCACATAAGTCAAGTTAACCCCTACAGGCTTGGTTTCGAAGTGAATTATGGTCTAGGTCACTGAATTCACAGCTCAAGAGTTGTTATCCAAGGAAAATCTGGGTGCTTCCTAGTTATGGCTAGTTCCCTCTATACATCCATTGCTCTGGTATCAACTCTGGAATGGAGACCAATCACTCTATTCAAGCTATTTAAACAGAATCAATCTGGTGAAGAGGCTTCTGTCTCCCTTTTTTATCCTCATCAAGTATATGACAGTTCTTGGACAGCATGAATAAACAGATACATTTTTAATGAAATAACAACCTGGCTTTTGCTAAAGCTATGCTGCACTTGGCCACTGGGATCAAATCCATGCTGGGGCTACTCATCACTTTCCTTAATGACACATTGTTGGAAAAATCAGTAGGTATTTTAGATACTGCAAACATTATCATCACCGTTTTCTGACATGGTTGCTCATCTTGGCTCTCTTTTCTCAAGAGGAACCACAATGAGCCGCCTTAAAATACTCTGTAAATGATACAATACTCTATAAATGTGAGTTGTTGTAATTATTGAATAGGTTATTCATTAAGTACAGCAATTGTAGAAAAATTGAATTTTTCATTTTCATTAGTTTTCCTAAGTGTTAACTAATCATACCCTGGCAAAGCTTAATATCACAGCTCATTTGAAAGTTGAGAAAAATGAGGTGAAGTGTGATTTATCCAAGGTTTTTGATCCAGCCTTAGGTAGATTTCGGAGTGAACAGACAGCAACCACCCTAGACCTTTAGTCTAAGCAGTCCATTGCTATTTGTGTTTCTCTCCTGGAGTGCCCTTGATTAACACATCTCTCATTAATCCCCTCCCCCTCCAGCTGGTAACTACCGGCCGATGGTTGATTTTGACACTATTAATCAGCTCTTTTGAACAGGTGTGTCAAGAACATGTTGATGCTAGAGGGTTTCTGTAAATGTTCCATAGACTTTTACAGAATATATATATATACACATACATATATATAACACGGAATTTCTGGTTCATATAGGCAAGATATACTAAAATGCATTTTAAAATATATAAATATATGTTGTATGTTTTAAGGTACATTAAAATATATAGAAAACACATCTTCACTGATTTAAGTTGTAGCAACTAGCCCAGCCAGGGAGATGATGCAGGAAACAAAAGTGGTACATTTCTGATTGATTAGCCATGGCCCCCGGGAGCGGCATGTTGAAAATAACCCTAAGGCTTTAAGGAAGCTCAGTGGGCAGCAGTTCCACAAGGGACCAGGAGCTTATGCCAGGCTGTGTCCTGGCTGCTGACAACTGGGGAGCTTCACCTTGGGCATCTCAGGTCTTGAGGAAGGTGCAGTCATGGGCACTCAGATGGTACACATGGTACATGCTATCAGCTGCTGCCTGAAAGATCAGTGGTTCAAGTCCACCCAGAGGAACCTTCCACAAGCAAGGTTTGCTTATCTACTTCCTAAACTGACGACACTGGAAAACTCTATGACTCATACTTCTGCTCTGACACATACACATTGTCCATGAGCTAGCTTCCACACAGAGGCCACTGGTTACTGATTAGGAAGCTGGGGTAAAGTCTACCCATTAGTGAGCAGTGCATGTAGAGCCCAGACCATGGATTTTAAACAGAAGACAGTCAGATCTGTCTACACTTCACCTTAAGTGGTGGTGACGTACCAAACAAAATGCCATTCTCAAGAAAGGTGGCCTTGCTAACTAACCAGTTAAGTGTTGACCCTGGCACAAGAAAGAAAGGATGTTCTTCTGAGAAAAGTCTCCTTGGCTTCTTCCCTGCGACCTTTCCTGAGCCGCATCTCTTCATGGACAAGCCAATTCTCAGGAGAGCCCAGACGAAGCCAACAGAGAACAAACAGCAATAGCTCCTCCTCTCTCACCCTAGGGAGGCGGCCAGGGGAAGAAGGAAGGAGTAAACTCAGTGCCCATCCAGATGGAGCCAGTGCCCCTCTGATGAACTTTGTATTCCTTTCCCCTTCTGAAAAGAGTCATGAACTTCCCCACGGAAAAAGAAGGAGCCAATGAAGGACTGTACCTTTGGTTGTCCACCAAGTTGTACAGAGACGTGTCGATGATGGCAGACCATTTTAAAGCCAACCCAAATCAACAGAGTAGACCACCCTCTTCTCACAACACCTCCCCTTTAGTTTCAGTTTATTGTCTAAGAAAGGAAAAAAAGAGAAAAAAATTCCTCTCTGCAAATGGAAGCTAGCTCCTGGCTACTTACAATTGCCTTCTGTCTCTGCTTCTCCCGTTGCTTGGCCCTCTCGGACTCCCGCTTCTCATACTCCTTACGGTATTCTTCCCGCTTCAGCCTCTCGTGCTGATATTCCTCATAACTGTCATACCTGCAGGGCAGGGAGAGCACACAACGTCATTATGAAGTCAACCACTTCAAGCGGCATGAACCAAATGAAGGATGCCTGCAGCCTAGGGATGCCTGGCGAGGTGGGTTGATCATTCCTTGATCTCCACGAAAAGATAGGGAATGAGGGGGACTACAGATTAGGGACCCAAAGCCCATATATAAGTGAAGCGACATCCCCTTACAGAAGTGTCCCAGGGAGGAGATGAGTCAGTCCGGGTGCAGTGCAGCTATGATGAAACATTCAAGTTTCCTCTTGTTCTTAAATGTTCTTCCCCTACCCCACTCTCATGATCCCAATTCTACCTTACAAAATCCAGCTAGACCAGAGGATGCACACTGGTACATATAAGAACCGGAAATGTGGGGAATCCAGGAAAATAATGATCCCTTCAGGACTAGTGGCAATACCAGGAGGGTACAGGGAAGATGGAGTAGAAAGGGGGAACTGATTATAAGAATCTGCATGTAACCTCCCCTGGGGTATGGATAATAGGGAAGTGGGTTAAGGGAGACATTGGAAAATGTATGATATGAAAATAATAATAATAATAATTTCTAAAGTATCAAGGGTTCATGAGGGAGAGGGGAGGAGTGAGGGAGGGGAAAAATGAGGAGCCAATACCAAAGACTTAAGTAGAAATAAAATGTTTTGAGGATGATGAGGGCAACACATGTACAAATGTGCTTTGTGGACAATGCCTGGATGTATGGATTGTGATAAGGGTTTTATGAACCCCAATAAAATAATTTTAAAATTTTTTCAACCTTTATTTACAAAGACAAAAAAAAAAAAAAAAAGATAGGGAATGCCCGAAGGGAAGGAGGAGGAGGCACACACTCTCTTACCTGGGCCTCCGACTGAAAGGAGACCTGGAGCGAGACCTCCCACACAAGGGGGAATTCCTGTGAGTGCGGTGCCTGCCATGGCTCGATTCGTAGTGGGCGCAAGATCTGGGAAGAGAGAGAATAATGAACAAAGGGATTTGCACCGGCCAATAGAATCCCCGGGCCCGCTTGCCCTCTTAGGAGAAAACTGCTTTTCTTTCCCAGAGGCCAGGGTGGTTCCCCTTGGCAGTATGGGATCAGCTAGTCAGTTTAGAGTTTAGAGCATGAGGTATTCCCTCTCAGTGACGCCTAGGGATGCTAACGCACTGGACACCAGGGATGGTATGTTGCCGGCTTTATCTCATGGGGGGGGGTATGGGGGGTGGGGAGGGTGGGGATCTCAAAGACCTAGCCACGGACCAGCTGTCCTGGTAATGGAAAAAGTTAGATGAGCAAGTTTCCTACACATTGCTCTCTCTGATCTGACTGACGCAAGGCACCACCATTGCACCAGACTGACAGATTTCACAGAAGATGGGGAGGGAGGGAGGGAGGGCTGCACAGGTAACAGCCATCTTTGGAGCTTCGGGGGCACCAGGGCATGCTGGGCTGGTCAAGGGGATGGGACATGTTTCCGTTTTCTCGTGTTCTGAACTTCCGGGGGGAGCCTTATGCTGCAAGTGGGTTTTGACAAGGTTTACCTGGAAGAGGAACGACTGCCTGGGGACCTTGATCTTGACCTGGAGGAGGGTGACCGGGAACACGACCTATGTCGAGAGAAGGACCTCGACCGAGAGCGCATCCTGTGGGGTCTTTGAGAAAATAAGGATTTGGGTGGCGACACGGAATCTCTACACGGAGAGTTGAAAGCTGAGCAAGAAGGCGACACGTCGAACAAGGAATAGGGCTGCGTGCCGTCCCAAGGGTAGCTCAGTTTGTCACTTTCATCTTCGCTGTCATCAAACAGGCCCTCCATGGCTAGTCCTGAATTTATAAACATAGGTAGTCTGGAGAATTGTTCATTACTGAAATCACTGTCCCTCAGCTCACTGGTCTTGCCTGCTTCGTCGTCAAAAACAGCTTGACTGGGATGACCGAAGTGCTTGTTCAGCTCGGCGCGGATCTCCTGGTCCTGGAGCTGTTTCCGGTTGCTGCACGGAGAGAGCTGCTTGCCTGCCTGCCACGTCTCTCTCAGGCAGCACTGGTCTGAGTCTGTGGAAGGACAGATCTGCCCCTGCCAATCAGAGGAGGCATCTTTATCTTCGAGTGGTCTGGAGTCTGGGAGCTCCTGTGAAATATGGAGGAGTAGTTTCGATTTGGAATTAAGTGACTGGCAATAGTCATGGTCACCAAACAGCCGCAGACTGGGCCGCTTGGCTTTCCGTTCCTCGTGTCCACCGGTGAGCACCGAGGTTTTGCTGAGCTGGGCGTACAGCTCAGACTGCTCGGGCCCGTTCCGTGTGGAGCTGATGCCTGGGGTACCCGAAGACTCGCTGCACCGAGGCTTCTTCGACGGCGGTGGTACCACAGTCTTGCAGGAGGACTTCAGCTTCAGAGAAGCCCTAAAAGGGTTATCTTGGTTGGCTTTATGGGGAGGAGTTGTGGGTGGAGTTAGGCCTAAGGCGGAGAAAGAAAGCACAAAGATGGGGGCGTGATGAGTGGGTTCCAGCGAAGCCAATCGCTGTGCTTCTATGACCTTGGCATCAGGAAACTAAATAGACAAAAGGGATTCCCCTCCCTGATGCCTCCTTCATCAAGAATAAGTGGATCTAGAACTCCAGGGAGCATGTTGGCATTTCAGATTGCCACCAAAGATGCCAACAGAACCCGCTTCTGAGAACACACAGGCCTGTCACCATGGCTATGGCCAAGTCACCATTTCAAGAGCCTTAGTGGCTGTGCTTGAAAAGAAAACTGTAGGCAGTATCAGTGGCTCAGGGTCCTCTGAAACCCAGTCTCCCAGCTTCAGAGTCTGGTCAGTAGAGAAAGAGACAAGCCCAGTGGGATGCGGGGAATGAACTCTGTGATTTCAAAGCCAAGTTGGGGAGCATACACTGGGTGAACAGGGACCTAGAGCAATGTTTCAACGCAATGGCAGACTCTGTGTCTCCACAGTTCATTAACTTAGTAAAGCATGTCTAATGTAGGTATAATACATTCTTGTAAGCATAACTAATACATTCTGTCTAAAAATATGGTTCTGCCACAGAGACCAAAGTGAAAGGGAACACTAAATATGCCCATGCCAGTAGACCAGTTGCGGGAGGGTTATGAGGCTGAGGGATTGAAACACATCCAAGCTTCCGCATGCAACTAATTAGATAAAGGAAATGAAAGTTGGAAGGGAGAGGGGGAAAATCGGCTACTGCGTTTCCAGCTTGCTGACAGTTGCAGAGATCCCACTAGAGGCCCTTTTGGGGGGACTCTTGGAAGCTTGGTCCCCTCCATTAACACCCTGCACCCAGACTAAGTCTACCTCCTCTTTGGATTGTGCAATGGTTCCCGAGGACAAAGAGCTTGGAGGAAGGGCAGACTGGAGTTCAAATCACTTTCTTTTTACAAGGGAACCTTTGAATTTACAATCCACTTTCTAGTTAGGAGGGCAGCAAAATGGATGTCACGTGGGCTAACAAGCCTGGGGTGAGACCCAAGGCAATGACACATTTCAAGACAAAGTTGGAAACTCCTACTTGGCTGGGGAAAAGGCAGGGGCTCGTAGGGCCGTGGATTATAGAGAAGCAAGAAGGTGAGATGACAACACGGAATTTTGGTATGAACTGTAATACGTGGTCTCTGTCTCTTGTCTAGCACAAAGGGAGATGGATGGGAGGATATGAACCACACTATGGCAATATTTGGAAACTTGTTATTATTGAGAATCAATTCTCTCTAGCAGAGGAAAGGATCGAGCCCAGGTGAGCATTGTGATCAAGTGCTTGACTGCTAACTACCTGGTAGACAGTCTGGAGCCCCAGTGGCTCCCTGGAGAACATGAGCAGGATGCAGCAGACTGCTCCTGTAAAGGTGTCCAGGTGTGGGAACCCTCCTGGGCAGTTCTCTTGGTTTCTGTAGGGCCACTCTCGACTGTGATTGACTCAAGTGCTGTGGGCTTGGGAGGGAAGAAAGGGTATAATGACATAGGGTGGTTGGACTCTAGAATTTTTCTCTCTGCGATAAGCTCAGCAAGACAGGGATATGCTGGCAGGAAGCGTGCCGTGTGGTTTCCCAGTCATCCCGGAGCTTCAAAGCAC
>PVJH01014947.1:0-55273 GCA_004026705.1 Nesogale talazaci | reverse complement strand
AACATTTGACTGTTACATTGTTTATTTCCTCAGTAAAGTCTATTCGAAGTATACCCGCCTACCTGGCAGAAACTCTCTACTATGCTATGAAGGTAAGTGAACATCTTGCATTTTCGAATGAATTTTTATTCCTAGTTATTTTCTTGCCCTTATGTGACCTGCTTATTATCTGGTCATGTTTTAGGTAGCAGATTATTTTATGTTCATTTTCTTTTTTGTTTGTTTGTTTTTTGGGCATCACTGCCCTCTGGTGGTGGGAGTAGGAGGTTCAGCCTTTGCTCCTGCTGGAAGTGAACCTGTATCCCAGTGGGCTGCAGTCCCGCGCACAACCACTACGCCACCGGGACTCAGCCCCTGTGTTCATTTTCTTAAAAAACACATAGCTCAAGTCGGGGAAAGTGTGTGACTTTCCTCTGCCATCCCGCCTCACAAGCACTGCAGCTTTCTCTCTTTCTTTTTCAAAGGGAGCTGGGACTGATGACCACACCCTCATCAGAGTTGTGGTTTCCAGAAGTGAGATCGATTTGTTCAACATCAGAATGGAGTTTAGGAAGAATTTCGCCACCTCTCTTTATTCCATGATTAAGGTAATAGAGAACCCCCAGTGTGATGGATTACGACTCAAGTCGCTCCACTGTATCAGAGTAACACTGTCAGCAGGACTGGCAGTGAGGTTTTCCCCTCCAGGAGATTGCCTGGCTGCTTTTTCGAGATGTTTCTGGGTGGACTCCAACCACCAACCCGAGTTCACCTGAGTTATGCGACTTCTGATGAATGGAAACTTAAAAATAAAAAAAGTACAAATTCAAGACAACGGTGGTGGAAGAACTCAATCGTTGTGCTAAGTTTACAAATGCAGGGATGTGGTGAGAGCGCTGTACTGCAGAGCTGAGACACTGCTCCCTGAAGGGGGGATGGTGAGTCTCAAGTGACAGCCAGGACACTTCCTGAGGCACTTGGCCATCATGAAAGCATTGCTGAGTGGTGGTGACAGGTGACTCTGCAAAGTCAGCCTCTTGCCCACCAGAATGAGGCGTTTGTTCTTCCCCTTCATCGGGTCCAGCTGTCTTCATTGCTTCCTCCTGTCCTTCCTATCAGTTTCTCAGGTTGTTGTTGTTTTTTCAATTTCTGTTCTCACCCTGCCACTATGTATTCTGAGATCAGGAGAGAACCCAGCCGGCGATATCCGGCTGAAGCAAAAAGCCTAAGTAGCACACTGATTTTTTGCCCTTTTGAAAACAAGGGACCCTGTGGCCTTTAATAATTAAATGTGGCTTAAGGTCTTTTATTTTTATTTTATTTTTTTCTTTTTGAATTGGGTTATGTGGTCCGTGCCAAGATCTCTGTCAAGTTTGCTTTGAGTGTGTGGTGGTGTGGCCGGGCAGAAACATCGTCAAGAGTTCACCTACGGGTGTGGAGCTGGAAAACAGAAACTTAGCATATACAGCAAAGTCATCGAAGTCAGCACCCCAGATTGTCCCTTTCCGCCACCCCCCCCCCCTCGGCCCCCTGTTTCAATGCTCCACCCCCCAAAAAAATTCCCATTGCCTTGAAGTCAGTTCTGACTCACAGTGATCCCATAGGACAGAACGGAACTGCTCTCCGGGACTTAAGTTGCTTTATGTCTTTATGGAAGTTGGCAGGCTCATCTTCCAAAGAATGGTCTTTTTAGTTTTCAGATGAGCGTGTAATCAGGGCTCCCTCTGCCCTCCTCCGCTCGAGCTGTCCTGTGTGCAAGAAGTGGATGGCTTTTTTAGGAAGCTGGAGTTTGCTAACGCTGTTCAGAAATGAGGGCTGGTCACCCATCCTGGTCTCTGAACCTACATCCCTGACTCGCACTCCCCATGGGAAAGCGACACACCCAGAGGTCACCCGCTGGTGGATGGGGGGAGGGGAGTCATAGGAATAAAATGTTGTTGCCGTGTGTGGGTTTTAGTGCTTTGTTCTCTGTGGCATCTCTCGGACGCACGGAGGCTAACGGAGTACCTTTGGGTTGCAGGGGGATACATCCGGGGACTATAAGAAAGCCCTCCTGATGCTTTGTGGAGGAGAAGATGACTAAGGTGTTGAGACCCCTGCTCCGGGCCGGCCACTGCTGCGACCACCTCCTCCAGCACATCAAGCTGCACTTCCATATGCTGGTGCTTGACATGCTGCCTTATTCATATTAGCCTGCTAATGACCAAAGCTTATATGTTGTAGGTGAACATACATATACTTCATTTTGATCTGCAGTAGAGATCCCGCTATCTCTTTGACGGTTATAGTACCAATGTGTACTTACCTTTACTAAGTCTAGGGTCTGGGCCATTTATATTTTACTCTGGGAGCCCAGACTGCTTTTAGCCATTTTGTAAAACCTCATTTATATTAACTTAACTGTGTTACCTTAACCGGAACCTTAGCCTTGAAATTGTGAAATCTTGGCAGTGTCATTAATCAATTTTCTTTTAAATTAAGCCTGTAACATTACAGTCACTGCATTTGAAAGATTAATGAAAAATAAACATTTCCATTTCCCCAACTTGTGTGGGTGTGTGCTCAGAGTACATATTTGACGATGTTATTACCTTTTCTCAAGACCATCAGTTGACAATGGTATTAGGGGAGAAGTGAATTTACAGTTACCTCTTTGGATGATTGCCTTAAAGTGTAATGGCACAGGCCATGGCATTTCTCCCCTCCACATGAGACTGCAGAGAGGTTTCTGATGGCCTGCAGCCTACTTACTTGGGTTCGTTGCTTGATAGAAATGCTAATTTTAAAACATCACTAAAAATTCTGATCACTATCTTCTTTCCTGATTATAAACTTGTTTTTCCTACTCACCATCTGCTGCCTTCTTTGAGATAAAAAAGAATGCGCAGCAGTATATTTGAGAAAGAAGCAATCCTTTTCTCTCTTCTACTATTTACCTTCCAGCATTCTTTCTGCTTTTGAATCGCTTCTGCAGTTTTCTTAAGAGGTACACCCTTGCAGGCAGTTTTTTTTCTTTTTTTTTTTCTTTAGGTATGACTGCCCTCAGGTGGTGGGAGTAGGAGGCCCAGCCTTTGCTCCTGGGAGCTGGAATCGAACCTCCAACCCAGTGGGCCGCAGTCCCGAGCACAACCACTACCTCCCCCGGGGCTCAGCCTGCAGGCAGTTTTTAAAAAGGCAAAATGATTGGTAAAGTTCTTGCTCCTGATAAAGCACTTAATAAGTAAAAATAAAGTTTACTTATTAAGAAATGATAAATAGATGAAAATAACTTAAGTTTGAAATAGAGAAGATAACCCTTTTACAAAGTTAGCTGCTGATCAGAATACCCAGAAGGCCTTACAGATTGTGTGGAGAAATGACACCAGAGTGCTGTCAAATCACAGTAAGCAAGTCTGGTGCTACACAAGGTTGAGAATGAATTACTTTCCATGGATAACATCTTAAGTCTTCTGCTTTAAAGAGAACTTTTTTTAGAAGCTTACTAACCAGGTATAAGGCCCGAATCATTATTCATCATACTGAGAAATAAATTAACTAGTGAGCATTAATCTATAGGTAGTCAGTTGTGACCCTTCACTCAATTCCTGTTATAGAAGGATTATGATACCTTTTAAGTTATTTTAAACAAACTGATTATACTTACTATGTAACAAAAGATTAGTCCATAAAACTTAAAAAAGAGAAATGAGGTTCCACTCCCCATGACGCATACACAGAAGACAATAAAGCCTCAATCATTAAAGCAGTGTGAGCAGATATACAAGGGGATAACTTTAGTGATTCAAGACATGACAAATACATTTGGAAATCCAGTATTAGTAGAGATGGGGCTCTTTATATGTTGTGTAAAAATACCAATTATTTAAAAATAAATGGTGTGCAACAATTGAGCATATGACAAGAGAGAGAGGTTGGATTTATACTCCCATGTCACACATGAGGATAATCTCTTAAGTGATTCGAAGATTTATGCATAAAAAACACATCATGAACATGACAGTTACATAATTTTATGTCAGTTTGAGAAATAGAATGTCGGGTGGAGTCTAGCCTGTCAATCAGGTCACAAGGTAACACCCGCCATGAGGATTCTGAGACTCCCTCTCTTCCGCCTTGGAGGTGAGACACACTCTCTGCCTCACATTCCTGTTGACAAGTTATCTGGAGCCACACTGCTGGCTGCGAGAGCCCTGGAGATGCCTCCACTGTCACTGGAGCCACAGGACTCTCCACCCATCGCCCTGTGATCTTCTTGGATTGGGCAGCATTGCACATGCCCAATTTAAGGGTATGTAAGGAACGTAAGGGCTAATGTAGAATTTATGGACTTGATCTGGACTGGGCTGGGATGTTAATATATAATTACCCTTTAATATAAACCTCTCTCTTACACATATATGAATGTCTATGGATTTGTTTCTCTAGTCAGTCTGGACTAATCCAATGACCGTTTTAGAAGAACCTGTGGATGGGTTCTCTAGGAAACATGTGCTGCCCAAGTTAGGCGGCAAGTCGATTTCTGAAGAAAAAGGAAAGGCAGGGTAGTGCTGAGATTGCGTCGCAGACCTGACTGGTTCTCTGCTACTCTAACATTGCTGCTCTGGGGCCCTTCCCATGCCAAGGCCAATGCTGGCTGGAAATAACTGGCCCCTGGTGTGAATGCCTTGTTCAGTTACAGGAAAGCTGCTACTGGAGAAGGGCATGGTTCAGCAGAAAGACAGATCCTTGTGCACCCACATCTATGGCAGCAGCTTTTACAAAAGCCCACAGGTAGGCGCAACCAAAATGTGTGCCAATCGATGAAGTGGGGTGCCCACTTACAACGGCATTGTCTTTATCCAGAAGAAGAAATGAATTCCTTATCCAACCCGGACACACATGGAAAAGATTATGCTGAGAGAAATGAGTTGCAAAAAGACACATAGCAGCTGGTCCCCTTTGGATGAACTCTCCAGAAGAGCCACGTGTATCGAGACCAGAGGCTATTGGTGATTCGGAGTGGGAGAGTGAAGGAAGGGGAAGCCAGTGATTAAAGAGCACTAAGTGTCTGTGGCAAGTACTGGAAAAAGTTAGAGATGGACTGTGGAGCTGCTTGGTAACACGGTGGACATTACCAACGACTCTGAGCTACGCATGTAACCTAGCAGCCAGCAGCGCCCACCTGCGCCTACAGCAGCGCCTACAGTGATCTCCAGAGATTATAAAAAGCTTACTCGATAAAGTCCAACATCTTCTGAAAAACAAAAATTTTGTTTTTTATAAAAAAAGGGTATGTTAACTTCATCGTTATATAACCAACAAAATTTGTCGTACTTCCATTGAAACCAGGACCATAACATTATCTTCTTGAAGTACTGATCAGTGCAAACACACAAAAAGAATGAAATTAGATATTTAAAAATCAGGAAGGAATGGAAATAGCATTAGATAATTATATATTTCTGGGTAACCTAAGGTATCTCTTGAAAAACTAAAACAACAAGCATCAGTAAGATTGATGCATACAAAATAAGATGAAGAAACCAATGTCTTTGTATACATACAATAACGGAGACAAAAAAAACCTGTTCAGAAGAGCAGAGAACACATAAGGTGTTATCCACAGAAATAAAATCCACAAGATGCGTGCAATGGCCTATGTGGCAAAGCGAAATGACAAGTCTGATCACATTACTGGATAACATGTTTCAGCATGACAAAGTTACCCCTAAATTCAGCTACACTTTTAATGAAATCCCAGTGCAGTGCCCAGAGAAACATTTAGCAGTTCATATAGAAAACATACAACCAAACCAAACAGTCAAGGAAATTACGTACTTTTGTTTTGTTTTTTTTGGGCATCACTGCCCTCTGTTAGTGGGAGCAGGAGGCCCAGCCTTTGCTCCTGTGGAGCTGCTGCTGGAATTGAACCTCCATCCCAGTGGGCCGCAGGGAAATTAGGTTCTTGAAAAAGGCATTGAGGTCTGAGACTGATTGGCTACTGGAACCCAATTGAAAACCACCACCGGCCATTCTGTCCGGTGACTCCAGCTTGTCAAGGCTGCCCGAGTGTTTCGAAGCAAGACTGTGCGGTGTAGGGTTTTCAAGGGCTGATTTTTCTCAAGTCCATCATGAAGACTACCTTCTGAGACTTGAACTGTAAACCTTTCAGGTCACAGCCAGGCACACGAATGAACAAATCAATCACAGAGGAGACAAATGACAGAAAGAGGTTCAGGTAAGTATAAGAACACAGGACAAGCCCAAAGCATCCTTTGGTGCTTGGACCCCTGGGAACTGTTAGGTACCAGAGTTGGTTCTCCCCCACAGTGGCCCTGTACACACCAGAAGGAAATACTGCCCAGCCCTGCACTGTCCTCCCGATGGCTCCCCTGCTTGAGCCCAGTGTTGTGGCCACTGTGTCCATCTTTCTCATCGCGGGCCTTCCTCTCCATGGCTCACGCATGCTCCCCTTCTCCCGGACTGGTCTCTCCTGACAGCAGGTCTACAGAAAAGGAGATGACATGTGCCATCCTTGCCTATAGGAGCTCCCTGGTGATATTTCTTCCACAACAGATTTGCTGTTGTTTTTGTCCCTTTGGCAGTCCATGGTACTTTCAATATTCTTCTCCAGCACAATAATTCAAATGCAGCGATTCTTTATTCAGTCTTTTTAGTCAATGTCCAACTTTCACATGCCTATGACACAATTGAGTATACCTTGGCTTGGGGTCGGGGCACCTGAGTCCTCCAAGCAACATCCTTGCTCTTCAGCACCCTGATGAGATCTTGTGTGGAAGATCTCACGACTGCAACATGTTTGATCACACTTGACTACTTCTTGAGGGTCTACAGCGGGTAGCAATATAGTTGGATCAGACCAGATTTCTATTCCCACTGAATTCAGGTCACACCATGTCATTTTTCACAGTGGTTCTATATGTTCAGTGTATGAGAATCCTGATCTCTGTACTCTCTCCAGTATTTATTTTCTGTTTCTTCCTTCTTTCTTTAAAATCAGGCTGTCATTGTTGGCATAAGGTGATATCGTTGTTTTGCAATCACAGTTCATATGCATTAGTTTATTGATATGGTGAATGATGTCAGTTCATTTTCAAATGCTAAACAACGTGGCATTCTCAGGAAAGACTTGACTTTGTTTTGTACCTTAAAAAAAAAATCAATGAGTTTTTGATGAAAGTTCACCTAGCAAATTAGATTCCCACTTAACAATTTCTACACACGTTTGGCCAGTGGCAACAGTCTCATTTTACTAACTGTGTCGTCTTGTCATTATTTTCACCTGGTTGTTCCCTTTTTAAGGAGCCCTGGTGGCTTAGTGGTTACACATTGGGCTGTGATGCACAAAGTTCAAAGTTTGAAACCACCAGCTTCTCAGAGGGAGAAAACCTAGGCTTTACTTCTGTAAAAATTGCAGTCTTGGAAACTCGAAGATGGCAGTTTTACTCTGTCCTGTAGACACTGGTATTGGTGGCAGGGATTTGATTTGCTGGCCCTGTTTCCAGCAATGGATCTTCTCTGCTGTCTTGCCTTAAGCATAATCGTAAAAGTGTTTGACTTCATAGAGGCGATTTTTGTAAAGGAGCACAGTGCTCACTGTTGATAGATTGCTATTTTAAAAACCAATCTTTTGTTTAGTGAGTAGATGAGCTTATTGAATAGTTTGATTCAAGTTTTAAAGTGTACTTGAGAATGATCCATCTCAGGAACTCTCCAGTGTAGGCCACATCTGCCATGTTGCATTTTCATTTCCACGTTTCGCCAGATTCATTTCACGGATGTGTTTCTGAGGATTTTCACTTCTAAGTTCAAAGGGCATCTTGGTTTGCAGAGCTCATCTTCTTCAGTTATCTCTGTCCAGTTTCAGTAGCAAGGTAGTTCTGAATGGTTATGAATAAAATGAACTTTTGTCTTTTCTATGTTATATCAGAGTCTGGTTAGAATTGGGATTAATAGTTTTCTTTACTATTATCTGAGTCTAGAGCAGAGATTCTCAATCTTTCTAAAGTTGCGACCCTCGAACACAGTTCCTCATGTTGTGGTGAACCCCCAACCTTAAAATTATTTTCATTGCTACTTCATAACTGTAATTCTGCTACTGTTATGAATCACTATGTAACTATCTGATATGCAGAGTGTATTTTCATTGTTACAAATTGAATGCAATGAAAGCATAGTGATTACTCACAAAACAATATGTAATTATATATTGTGAAATATTTCTAATGACAGGTGAATGAAATTTTGCCTTGAAGCATGGTGTAGTATGGGAAGCAGTCTTCACACTGGGTGTATGTGGGCATATCTGCATGTGGGCAGATCCACCTGGAGAGAATAGAGGATCAGTGTCTTGGTTCCAAGACCATTGGAGATATGTGTTTCCTGATGGTCTTAGGTGACTCCTGTGAAAGGGTCATTAGAATTCCAAAGGGTATCTAGAGCCTTCTTTCTGGGAATGCACACACACACACACACACACACTTCAGTATTCATATCTAAATCCTTCTGTTGTGACCGCTGAAAGATGTGCCCTCAAATGATCTATAGCGCTTGATTACGTATATATGTATATATATTCACAAACATCAGATAACAAATATTATTATTCTTAATGTTTTGGAATCAGAAGTATAAAACCAATCTCACTGGTTTAAAGTCAAGATATTGACAAGACTGTGTTCTTTTCTGGAGGTTCTGAGAAGTGCATGCCTACATGTGTGTGGTTTCCGTGTTTTAGAGCCCACTTAGCACCCTTAGCTCTTGCCCCCTGTAGTGCTCATGTATTCATGATGTCAATTTCATGATTGGATATGGGGGTGGAGTCTAACCTGTAAATCTGGAGATAGCCAGTGAGTAGCCAATGAGACCTCTGTGTGGGCATGGCTTTCTCCTGAGAATTCTGGGAAGTCTCGCAGTATTTCCCAATTGGAGAAGAGAGACTTGATTCTCAGTCTCTGGGAGTCAGTCTCCAAGATGATGAACAACAGAGAAGACAAGATGACAGCTTGCTAGTCGATTCTGATTCTTGAGAATGCAGGAGCCAGAGAAGCCACGTCGGCTTGTCCCAATGGAACCAGACTTCTGGAGACGGAGAAATCACAGAGAGACCCCTGCTAGCACTGAGATGTTTGTACTGCCAATGGATACTGCTGATGGACCCTGAGTCCTGGAAATGAGGAGCCATGGGGAGACCCCTGCCAGCACCGGATGCCTCTACCCAGCTGGATACACAAGACTCTGCACCCACTGGCCTGTGACTTTGTGAGTTGGAAGGAGACTTTATAGACTGGTATCAGACATATGGGCTAATATCAGACTTATGACCTTGGCCTGGACTGGGTTGGGATGCTTTCTCAATGTTCCATTCCTCTTGTATATAAACCTTTCCCTCATACCCATATGCGTGTCTATGAATTTGTTTCTCTAGTCTACCTGGAGTAAAACACCCCCTCCTCTGACTTCAAAGCAGCAATGACACCACCCAAACCTTGCTTCTGTCTGTCCCCACATCTCCTTCATGGACTCACCTGCTTCCCTCTGTGCCATGGAAGCACAACGTGACTGTGCCCTGGGTGCTCACGGATACCTCCCATCTCATGATTGCCTCTCAAGGTCTGTTCTTCCATGGGAGGTAATATGTTCACGAGTGTCTGCATCAGGCATAGCCTTTTGAAAGTGGAGCAGTATCCTTTGCATCACAGGTGGTTTCAAGAGAAGTTGTGATTTTTTAGTGTTTGTGTTAGCATAGGGGTGATCTTTCCAGCTTTCTGTAGCCTACATTCTTCGCCCTGAGGAATAATCGGGGAAATGCCCAAATATGCCTTTAGTTTATTAGTTTGATTGAAGAACCCGTGGGCCTTTCTCCTCCCTTTCAACCCCTTTTCCTTCCTCCCACCCCTTTCTACCCTGTTAGTTCTTACTTGAGCTCAGACGCAGCAGATCTTTACAAGTGCGCTGCAGTCCATCTTATGCCCAGTCGGTGGCGCTGTTGATATAAATTTATTTCCATCGCCTTCAAACTCCCTATCATTCTACGTGAAACGGTTAAAAAAAAAAAGTCGCATCCATCACACATTCGTCCTTATCCACCATCCTGACAAAGTGGAAATAAAAGTTTGGCCTTTGCCTGGTAAGTTATTTATCGCTCCATAGTTGAGAGCCGCTCTGAGTCCCTGGGTTCAAGCCATGCAGTTGGTCTCCCTCAAGCCCAGGGCTGTCCTTTCGTCAGAGATTCGCAGCCTCTGTCCCACCTTCTCCCACCTCTGGTCCTTAAATAGACACCGGCAGAGGGAAGGCTCCGCTCAGAAGGAATTTGTCTGCTACCTTTTGCTCTTTTTCACACATTCAGAATTCAAAACCACTTATCTCTTCATACAAAAATGCCAGAAAAACAACAACATTCCTCTCTAAAATGACAAGCCTGCCTTCCCCCATTGGGTGTTTTTGGCAAGCACTCTAAGCTTCACCAGTCTCAGCGCTTTGAGAGTATTTTAGGGCCTGCCTTTCCTCTGCCATTCCTGTTAGTAATCTAATTAGGAAGTCCAGACAACTCTCCCTTCATTGTGTCTCTCGTGTCTGCCCCTTCTCTCTATTCCTGCTGCTCCCCCCTTCTTTTCACAGCCAAATGTTTCACATGGACTACATAAAAACTTATCTCTATCATACGCATGTCTTATGGAGGCCTAGAAATGTCCCACGATAGTAAAGGGGCGCTCTCTCTTCTCCCAGGTGCACGCGGTCCGTCAAGAGATGAGCATGCTGTCATGAAATGTGCCTGACTCCTTTAGTTTATCCTCTCCCATCTTGCCTATCCTCTATGCCTTCACGATCATCTTCACACAGTCTCACCGTCCAATTGTGCCTCGGTTGTGGGAGGCTGGCTTCCTCTATCAGCTTAATGTTTTCATTTGGATTCTGCTGGGACAGATGGTACCGGAGTCTCCTGTCTTCCCTTCCACCCTGCTCTTCATGTACGTATGCTCCGAAGACTTCCGCTTCGTTGGGCAATCTGAGTTGTAGATTGATCCCGCTTTTTCTCCTTCAACCAGAGACAGGCTCTCAGGATCCCTCATTTTGAATGAAATGTTGCGTTTTCTCTCTCCTCTTCTCGGTTTATATTCCAGCCTTCACCCCGCCTGTATTTTTGCTTTGAAATGATCAGGGGTGAGTCCATTTCCAGTGTGCATTGGGGTCTCAAATAAGCTTCCTACATTTTGCCAGTATCATGATTCTACACTATGGAAATCAGTAGAAAGCGCAGATTATAGGGCCATACTGTCACCCCACTGTGTTCTAGGATTTCATCTCTTTTCTCTTCCATTGTGTTCCCATGTGTTTGTAATGTTCCGGGGTTGTGGGAGGTCCACGGAACTGACCCCACCTCTCCGGGGGACTGCCTTTCCAGAGCCCCCTGCTTTGACTTCTTCTCTCTTGATTCTGCCATCAGTAGAGGTGGGCCCACTCTCTCACTGCTGTACCTTCCCATCGACAGGCTACATGGAACTACACTGATGTCAACCAGCACTGAGATGTTTTCGCCACCACTGGATTCACAGACTTCACACCCACTGGTCTGTGATTATCCTGCCGTCAGCATCATTGCATGTGCTATGTGAGTCTGAAAAGGAATTTATGGAAAATTATTGGATTTATGGGCTTGTCACAGACCTATGGACTTGATCTGGACTGGGCTGGAATGTTTCCTCAATATACAATTGCTCCTTGGTATAAAGTTCTCCCTTGCATACATATGAGACTCTCTGGATTTGTTTCTCTAGTCAACCTGAACTAACACAACTGCCCAACTACTGTGAATCCTAGCCAGTCGGTTGACAAAAAACAACTTAGTTATTGTGTGGGTCATGTCAGTTCTAGGCGTGTAAGAATTGTCTTTTTGAGGGAATAGTAAAAAGCAAAATAAAACAAGACCCTTGCCTTTCAATGAATAAAATGCAATTATACATAGCAGCTGGGAGGAAAGATGAGGCTTTCTATTCCTGTAAAGAGTTATAGTCTCTGAAACCCACAGGGGCACTTTGACCCTGTCCTGTGGAGTTACTGACGTGAAATCCATTTGATGGCAGTTTATTATTTGTTTAAACACACAGTATATAATCCTATGCAGCACCGCTCTGGTATTAGATTTTGATAGTGGGGGACAATTTGAATACACACACAGACTCTTTAGGGATAGCCGTAAGGAAAAGATTGTGTGGAGACACTATTACATTCGATGCCAGCTTCATTTTCAAGGGCATTTTCATCACCTCTCTTATTGCTTAGAAGTCTTCTATAGCTTCCCATGCTCAACTTTATAAAACCCAAATTCTTTGTTTTGTAGTTTAAAGCTCTTCATATTTTTTTAAAAAAAATCATTTTATTGGGGGAGCCTCATAAAACTCTTATCACAATCCATACATAAGTCCATTGTGTGTCGAGTACATTTGTACATCCGCTGCCCTCCTCATTCTCAAAACATTTCCTTTTCATTTAAGCCCTTGGCATCAGCTTCTCATTTCCCCCCTCTCTCCCCATCCCTCCTTCCCTCATGAATCCTTGATAATTTATAAATTATTATTACTCTGTCATATCTTACACTGTCCGATGTCTCCCTTCATCCACTTCCCCATAGTCCAAACCCCAGGAATTGTAGATCTCTGCAATTGGTTTCCCCTTTCTACTCCCCCTTCCCTCCACCCTCCTGGTATCACCACTCTCATTATTGGTCCTGAAGGGATCATCTGTCCTGGATTTTCTATGTTTCCGGCTCCAATCTGTGCCAGTGTACATCTTCTGGTCTAGTCGGATTTGTAAGGTAGAATTGGGATCATGATAGTGGGGGGAGGAAGCATTGAAGAACTAGAGGGAAGCTATATGCCTCATCATTGCTACACTGCTCCCTAAAGGTTCGTCTCCTCCCTGTGACCCTTCTGTAAGGGGAAGCCCGCTATCTACACATGGGCTTTGGGTCCTTAGCCTGTACTCACCCTCATTTACAACAATATAATTCTTAGTTCTCTGATGCCTGATACCTGTTTCATATTTTGCCTTCAACAATCTTTCTAAGATCAAAGCCTACTTTTCTCTCTATATTGATCATCTGCTCCACTTAAATTCTATTTCATAACCCTGAACCCCAGTCAGTGCTTGTATTTTGTTTCCATCTCCCTCACCCTTTTCCCTTTGTAAATCCTTTCCAGCTTTCAAGATTCTGTTAAAACCTTCTCTGCTTTTAAGCATTCCCTAATGACATCAGTCAAAATAGAGCTCCTGTGCTCTTGTTGGGATGTTTCAGGTGCTTCAAGAGGAACCTTACCTATTTCATGTCATTGGTGAAAATTTATTTCTCTCTGTGTTTTTTTTTAATTTGTTTTTGGCATCACTGCCCTCTGGTGGGAGTGGAAGGTCCAGCCTTCTCTGTGTTGTAAGTCATCCAATTTAGATCATCTTTATGCTGCTTACAGGCAAAGATGGGGAAACTTCATCTTACATATTTTGGACATGCTGTCAGGAGAGACCAGTCCTTGGGCAAGGAAATCGTGCTTGTTAAAGTGGACCAACATGGAGAAAGAGGAAGACCCTCAGGAAGATGGGCGGACAGTGTGGCTGCATCAATGGGCTGAGGCACAGGACCAACTGTGAGGATGGCATAGGACCATGTCCTGTTTCACTCTGTGCTATATAGGCTTCCTCTGGGTCAGAGCCAGCTGGATGGCATCTGTGACAAGTACAACAGCAGCAGCACAAATAGTGATGAATAAAACACTCAAAGGTATATACGGGGGTAGGAGGAGAGCACTTTTGTTACTGGCATGAAGAATACATTTATATAGTTAAAATGATAATACTTTGTCTTTTGTATTAGAATCAAACATGCACTTACCTTCAAGCAACCTCAGGCATTTCTACAGAAGAGATTCCACAAATTAAGAAATGATTATTAGAATCATTGGTCAAAGCCAGAGAGAGTGCGAGAGAAAAGAAGGATCCTAAGGAATTTCATTGATATCGAGGGTCACCACTCTTTAAGGAAATAGGTGATCTTTGCTTAACAGAGCTTTCCTTCTATTGGAGGGTCTCCCATTGGTGGGTGGGCTCTTGAAGGGCATCTGTGTTAGTCCAGGTAAAGTAGAGAAACAAGTTCATAGACATGCATATGGGTATAAGGGTATGCTTTATGTACAAGAGGGAGAGGACATTGAGAAAGCATCCCAACCCAGTCCAGCCAAAAGTCCTAAGTCTGATATTAGCCCATGTGCCAGATACCAGTCCATAACATCTCCTTCCGACTCACGAAGTCACAGGCCAGTGGGTGCAGAGTCCAGGCGCTGGCAGGGATCTTCCCATGACTCCTCACTTCCAGGGCTCAGGGTCCATCAACAGCCCTTAGTGGTGGTAGAAGCAACTCAGCACTGGCAGGGCTCTCCACGTGGTTTCTCCAGCTTCAAAGGTTTAGTTCCAATAGGCTAAGGCCATGTGGCTTCTCTCCATCTCCTGCAGCTCCTCGGACCCTGCCATCTTGTCTTGTCCGTAGTTTGTTTTCTCTAAGACTAACTCCCAACAACTGGGGAGATAGCTTCTCATCTCCACCAGGGAAATATTGCAACATTCCCCAGATGTCTCAGGAGAAAACTGTGCCCACATGGAGACCTCATTGGCTACTCAATGGCTATCTCCAGATTAACAGGCTAGACTCCACCCCCACATCTCAATCATGAAATTAACATAAGCACATGACTGCCACAGCATCCAATGTCAGCTTTGATCCAGGGTTAGGGCTAGGATGGACACCTGCAGGAAGACAGACTGTGTCTAAGTGTAAGAGAGAGAGAGAGAGAGAGAGAGAGAGAGAGAGAGAGAGAGAGAGAGAGAGAGAGATTGACTCTGGTCTCATAAGTATCTTTCTGTAATAGGATTTCTGTATTGTATAACAGCACACAATTTTACTGCAGCACCATCATTTCAAAAAGTAAAGTTGTCTTTAAAAAATAAATAATGAGTGTGGCGCCCACCAAAATCTTTTGATTGCTTAGAGTTATTATTTACTGATGGGGAGTAAGAGTTAGGGCTCTTAGGGAACCCTGAAGAGTAGAATACATCTTTGGTTTTAGATTTTAGGCAAAGGGGTGGTGGGAAGGGCAATTTCCACAGGACAGCTGGGAGATGGGGATGAAGGTTTTGCAAATCTCTTCACGGATACAGCCGCTAGTATGCAAACACATGCCGCAGGGCTTTGGGTAAGGACCCAGCTCTTAGACCAGACTCCCACACTCCCATCTCGTCAGTAGCTACTGACGCACTGAGCATGAAGGCATCACTTGGTTTTCCTGAAACCAAGGGGGAGATTTCCTCATATGAAATGGACGTGGCCGGTGTGTACTTCACGAGGCAGGACTTGTTAGTGTTACTCTCTCCCCAGTCTCGTGTAGGAAGATGTGAGAAACAGGAGCATTTGCGGCTCAGTTCAGGCATAATCAATGTGGCGCTGCCTGCAGGCAGACTGAATTAGACCCGGCTCAGCGAACCGCCGCGTCTCCAGGCCACATGCGCCTCTTTTGGCACATGCACGGGGCTCTGAAGTCAAATTGAAAGTGAACATAAAACTATCGTAATGTCATTTAGAAAAATTTTATAGGCTATTTTCAGGTCATGGTGGCTTCATTTGTTTTTAAAAATATATTTGTGGCCCTTTGGTAATTTTAAAAACTGTCTTCCGGGACAGGATTGACTCTTCTGCCTCAAAAGTTTGCCGAGCCCTGAACCAGACAGTTCTGGAGTCGCTGGAGAAGGACCAGGCGAACGTTGTCATCCCAGGAGCTGCTGACGAACATCTTTGCCGAAGCCTCTAAGACATTTGATTTGTTGCAGTCTATGGCTGCATTTCATTTTTATGAATATGGACCGGGAGAATGATTACCAGCTTCTAGAATTATCACCAGTTTTCATTTCTGCGCATGATGTTGCTGCTGAAGTCTCTCCCGGGAGGGCTGTGTTCTCCTTTTTCCATCCCAAGCCGGAAAGGCGGCGTTGTTCTTTGTGTCCCTCCATGTTTGCTCTGTGTGCGCCGCCGCTCTTTGGGGCGGGGCGGCAGAGGACCAGGGGCTTTACGAGGGAGGATCCTCTCTGAGGGGCAAGGGATACATTCGAAGAAGATGGAGTGGGGGGTGCAGAGAGAGGGACCCTTCAGCTGGGCTTCAGGTTTCTACCACATTCCTAGTCCCACTGTAAGCTCTGGAATGCCCACAGTGAGGGAGACCTTGGTGGGGCAGCTGGTAGAAGAGGGGAGACCAAGCATGTTCTGGAGGTGCCCCTGGAAACCAACCTCCACACGGATATCTTTCAGGAGAATTAGAATGGATCAGATACCCCCAAAGCCCTCAAAGTTCTTTTTTTATCGACCTTGGAAAAAGATCTCTTACGTTGCCAACGTGGGCTGGAGGTGGATGGGGGGGTAACTCCCAAATCCACTTTGAAATTCATGTTTGAAGTTAAATCAGGCAAGACACAGAATTCTGATTCAGATGTGATTAGACATTAAGACCAAGAGAATATGGTAAAATTTCTGCATCTTGCTATGGTGTGGCAGATTTTTTTTACATCTGTAGCAGAAGATGTGTGTGTGTGTGTGTGTGTGTGTGTGAGAGAGAGAGAGAGAGAGAGAGAGAGAGAGAGAGAGAGAGAGAGAGAGAGAGAGACTGAGCAAGCTGATTGAATGCTGGCCTGTGTGTGATCAAACAGCTATTCTCATCCATTCCAAGGACTTCGGCGTCATTCTTCCCTGAAAGTGAAGGGGACACGAAGCACTTACTGATCAGGGTCACACACTGCGACATTGCAATTGGATGATGTCTCAATAGAAAGAAAACAAAACTCCTCACAGCTGGAACAAGACAGCAGCCTCATGATAAACAGAGAAAAGAATGAAGCTGTCCGGGATTTGATTTCATATTCAGAACTCATGAATGGAACAGTCAAAAGAACACACAATATATTGCATTGGACACATGCAATGCAGAAGTGCTAGTGTGCCAAGGGGTTAGGTGAAGGTCTAAGGTGCAGTTGTCCCAAGCCATATTTTCAATCGCCTTATAGGTATGGGAAATCTGAATAAGGAAGACCTAAGAATGAATAATGCCTTTTAAGTTTAGACTCGGTGAGGAATATTCACTGTACCACAGAATACCAGGAAAAAGGGTCCGTTTGTTCTGGAAGCAGGATGGCCAGAATGGTGCTTAGAATCAAGCACGGTGATACTGATTCACATGCTTTGGCTGTGGTAGCAGCATGGAGCAGTCCCTGGAGGAGGACATCATCCTTGGTACAGAGTTAGCAAAAAGGAGGAAGACCCTGAATGCAATGGGCTGCGCAGTGGCTGCAAGCAGGGGCTCACACATAGGAATGATAGGGAGAACCAAGCCGGGTTTCTTGTTGTGCACAGAGTTGCAGTGCACCAGAACCTACTTAACAGCACTGAACAAGAATTTCTGGTGAAATAATGAAGAAATAACAAACTTCTGCAGAGAAATTGGAATTGAAAATTTTGACACGGTAGTTTCATTTTCGTGAAACGAGCCAAGGTAATGCTTTGTAATCTCAGTAAAACTATTTATATCATACAATGTTCAACATAGCATTATTTATGATATGCAAACACTTAGAACAGACCTAAAGGGAAACCCCAGGAGACTGGTTAGTATTTTATATCAATAATATACCATGAAATAGATGCAATGAAATGTGCAGCAATTAAGCATAATATTTCAGAATACTTTTGGTAATAAGAAAATATTTGTGTTTATGCCATAATTATTTTGGGGGGCCTCTGGTGGTTGTGGGAGTTACTCAGTCCTGCTAGAGCAGTCGCTGGATTTGAACCACCAAGCCCATGGGCCGCAGTCCTATACTCAACCACTTACACCACCAGGGCTCTATGCCATAATTTTAAATGATAAAAAGTAAAGTGCAAACATGTAGAAACAGCATGCTTTCACCATGAAAAGAAAATACTCAAGAAAAATATTTTACTAGAATCCAGGTTTATCTAGAGAAGAATTCATAAGCTGAGTTATTGCTTGCCATTAATTGTTGCATGGACTTTTGAACAGAAGTTTATTAAATGAATTCAGATTATGCTCAATCATAGAGGTTAATATTGCATACATACTGTTGAGTGAAAGAAAAAGATATGAAGATATATAAATGATTTGACTTCCATAAACATAAAAACAAAATATGTATTTTTAGTGATATCCACTTAAGTGACAAAATTACCCCCTTCCAAAAAATAAGAGAAACACATGATTACAAAGTCAAGAGGAGAGACATGTTTATGAGGGGTGTTATGGATTACACTGTTTCCCCAAAGTATGGAAAGTAGACCCCAACTTCTAGACGTGTGGTTTTACTTTCATTTGGGAATGGCTTTTCTTTGTTCTATGACGAGGCCATATTTTAAGGCAACCACTTTTGCAATGTGAGACACCAGACTGCACATCAATAAGCCAGTTGAGGCAGAGGAAGATAGAGGCTGTCTCACATGAGTGCTCCCAAAAGGCAAGACACAGATTGAAAAAGAGACAAGGGTCTTTTGAGACCCTTGAAGGCACTCTGAGGACACAGAGAGAAATCCTTTCTCTGGGCCAGCATCCTAAATGCAAATGTCTATCCTCCTAAGCTGAGAAAAGGGATTCCTATTGGTTAAAGCGGTAGTAGTTGTGCTAGTTCTGTTTGGCAGCCTTCAAGAATGAAGGTGATTAGGAAGGAGGATATGAGGCTTCTGAGTAATGGTTATTTTGCATATCTGGACTTTTGTAACTACTCATTCAGCTTCACATATATACTGCATACACTCATATATGCAGGTGCTATATTTTATAATAAACTTTTAAGAAAAATACTGGAAAGAAATTAGGTAGCTCACAAAAGTAATTTTCTCTTGATGGTGAAATTATAGCTGCACTTTGTTCTTTCTATTCTTCACAATGTTCCAAATTTTCTACAATGTACATGCGTGTCTTCCTCTTATTATCAGAAAGCCAGCCAACTAAAGCCAATTAAAAGTCATTGCTGAAATTACCTCTTACTTCACAGACAGGTAAGAAGCAAGTAGTAAGAGTGTCTTTGAACATGTCTAAGTATTCCAATAAATTATGTCGGAGGCACAGTGGTTAACTGAGCCCAGCTGCTTCTCTGTGGTAGAAGAGAGCTGGCGATTGGGTTCTGTAAGGATTTAGAGTTTGGTCCTTGCAATTGTTCTTATGTTTGAGCTCATTGACACAGCCACGGTGTCAATCCCTCCAGTCAAAAGTCTTCGTCTCTGTAGCTGCCCTTCTGCTTTAACAAGCACCAAGTCCTAAAGGTACTGACCTCTCCTGACCACATGCCCCAAATGTGTGAGATGAAGTTTCACAACGCTTGTCTCTCAGGAGCAATCTGCCTCTACTTTTTTTCAGATTTGTGTGTTCTTTTGGCAGTCCATGATGCTTTCGGTATTCTTTGTCAGCACCAGAATTCAAATGCATTAATTCCTTTCCTGGTTTTCCTTATTCAGTATCTAACTTTCACATGCATATGAGGGGACTGAAAATATTATGTCTGGGGTCAGTCATATCATCGTCTCTAAGTAACATTTTTATTTTTCGATGTCTTAAAGAGGTCTTTTGCAGCGAATTTTCACAGTGCAATGCATCCTTTGACCTCTTGACTACTGCTTCCCTGAGCAGTGATTGTGGGTAAAAGCAAGGCAACATCCTGGACAACTTCAAACTCTTCTCCATTTATCATGATGCTACCTATTGGTCCAATTGTGAGGATTTGGATATGGATTATCATTCGTGAAGGCTGCAATCTTGATCTTCGTCAGCAGAAGACCGATGAAGTCTTCCTCACTTTCAGCAAGCAAAGTTGAGTACTCCACACCTCAGGTTGTTAATAAGCCTTCCTTCAAGCCTGAAGCCACATTCTCCCTCAGATAAGTCTTCGCTGACTGTTTGCTCATCGTACAAATGAAATAAGTAAGGTGAGAGGATGCCACCTAGGCACACAATTTTTCCAATTTGAGATGAAGCCGTGTGTCCTCATTCTATTGGCACAAGTGCGTCTTCATCCAGGTACAGGTTCTGCATAAGCACGATGTAGTGTTCTGGGGTTTCCACCCTTCTCACAGTTTGTTATGGTCTGCACAGTCTAATGCCTTAGTATAGTCAGCAAGACACCGGCAAACCTGTCTCTGGTATTTTGTGGTTTAAGCCAAGAGCCGTCTGGTGTTAGCAATGATTCTTCCACATCCTCTTCTGAATCCAGCCTGAACTTCAGGCAGCACCCTGCCAAGGTTTGTTGCCACTGTTGCTGGCTGCTTTTCAGCAACATTTTACTTGTACGCGATATCAATATTCTCCTCTCATTTACTCATTCTGTCTGTCAGGTCGCCTCTCTTTGGAATGGGTATGAAGCTGGACCTTTTCCAGTTAGTTGGTCAAGTAGCTCTCTTCCAAACTTCCTGGCAGAGGCACGTGAGTGCTTCCGGTGTTTCATCAGTTTGTGGGACCATTTCAATGAGTATCTATTCTATCAATCCCTGAAGCCTTGTTTGTGGCTACTCTTTCTGTGCAACTTACATTTTTCCTTTACAACCATTGGTTCTTGTTCATATGTTACAGGTTCTGCAGGAGAACCCACTGATGCTATTTTAGACATCCTACAGGGTTCGAACTGAACTGACCCTTTGGCATCACCTTTGAGCCAAACAAGAGACAGGCATATCAGGTGAAGAATGTTACTCATGAGGGACAATTTATCCTAGGAGACCAAATAGGGCAGCATTTTCTTAACAAAGTTGAGAAGGAGGAAGAAGCAAAGAAGGACCAATGCAGACCGAGAAGCCTGTGAGGAGTCGCTATTAAATTAAGGAGATTGCAACTAATGTCCCAACACAAAGTGTGTATTTATTATTGAATTGAAAACTAATTTCCTCTTTATTACTTTTTTTTAACTTAAAAAAAAATTTTATTGGGGGCTCTTACAGCTACTACAACACTCAGTACATCATTTGTATCAAGCACATCTGCACACATGTTTCCACATACATTTCCCAACATTCTCCACTTGAGCCCTTGGCAATTTATTACTATTTTTAATAGCAATTAAAATAGTTACTATTATGTTTTCATATCTTACACTAACTGATATCGTCCTTCACCCACTTTTCTGTTGTTCATCACTCAGGGAGGGGGTTACATGTAGATCATTGTGATCGGTTCCTCCCCACCCTGACACACACACACACACTCATACCTTACCCTCCTGGTATCACCACTCTCATCATTGGTCCTGAAGGGTTTCTCTGTCTTGGATCCCCTGTGTTTCCAGCTCTTATCTGCACCAGTGTATAATCATCTCTGGTCTAGTCAGATTGCCACAATAATATATCTTTGCTCAAAAAAAATATAGAACAGTTTCAAATAACATTGCACTTAAGACTTTGCCTGTGCTGGAGATAGAGGAAATATCTATTTCCTCATGTCTCTTGTAGCGTAAGTGTATCACCATGGGTCTGATTGTAATGTATAATGATGTATGATTTTCATAAAACATAACTCCATGTGAAGAAATAGCAGTTTGTTCCAAAACTCATAAAAAATTTGATGTTTGAAAAGAGAACTTTATCCTGCCTTGAAATTAAGTACTATAATCAATATTAAATATAATAAACAAGTATTGGAGAAAATATTAGTGAGGATTAGAAAACTGCAAATGTGTCTTTTAAAATTCTTGTTGCAGAGAGGTGAAACTGAATTTGAAACTAGCTAAGGTTGGCATAAAGATTTTTTTTAAAAAATTCACTTTCTCGGGGGATCCTACAATTCTTATCATAACCCATATGTCCATCTTTTGTGTCCAGCACAATTGTACACTTGTTGTCATCATCATTTTCAAAACATTTTCTTTTTACTTGAGTCCTTGGTCTCAGCTTCTCATTTTCCTCACTCCCTCCCCAACCCTTCCTCTCTCATGAACTCTTGATAATTTGTAAATTGCTATTATTTTTTCATAACTTACTCCCTTTCTGTTGTCCATTACTGGGGCGGGGTTAGATGTTGATCATTGTGATTGGTTCCCCCTCCCCTTCCTGATACACACACACTTTTCCCTTACCTTCCTGGTATCACCACTCTCATCATTGGTCCTGAGGAGCTTATCTGTCTTGGATCTCCTTTGCTTCCAGCTCTTATCTGCACCAGTGTATAATCATGTCTGGTCTGGCCAACTTTGTAAGATAAAATTGGGATCAAGATAGTGGAGGGAAGGAAGCATGAAAGAACTAGAGGAAAGTTATATATTTCATTGGTGCTATACTGCACCCCAACTGGCTCATCTTCTCCCCACAACCCTTCTGTAAGGAGATGTATAGTTGCCTACAGATGGGTTTGAATCCCCACTCCACAGCCCCCTTATTCACAATGAAATGATTTTTTTGCTCTGGGTCTTTGATGCCTAATACCTGATCCTCTCGGCACCTCATGAACACACAGGCTGGTGTGCTTTTTCCATGTGGGCTTTGTTGCATCTCAGCCACAGGACTGCTTGTTTGCCTTCAAGTCTTTAAAACCCCAACACTATATCTTTTGATCGCTGGGCACCATCAGCTTTCTTCGCTACATTTGCTTATGCACTTGCTTTGTCTTCAACGATCGTGTCATTAAAGGTGAGCATCACAAAATGCTGGATAATTAGAACAAAGTGCTTTGCCTTTAGGGAGCACTTGAGTAAAGGCCCAATGTCTATCTGCTACCTTACTTCTTAACTATAGATATGAGTACATAGATCTATTCCCTTCTCATTATATATCAATATATCAACACATGTGCAAGCCTGTATTTAGACCTCTATAAATGTCTCTTGCCTCCTAATTCTTTCCTCTCTTTCCTTTTACTTTCCTCTTGTCCCACCATCATGTTCGACCTTCCTTTGGGGTTAGTAACTCCTTGCTTCTATATGGTCCTTGATTAAGCTTCACTAGGCCTTCTGCACTCTTCTCTCCATTGATTTTAATTCTCTTTTGTTCCCTTGTCCCTGGATGGGTTTCCTGCCCTCTCTCCCCCTTCCTTTCTCTCACCTCCCCTTCTTTGGTATCTCCCCTGGAACCACTGGTCCCACTCTTTTCATCTCTGAATTGTTTATCTCACCTACATTATCTAGATAGACATTAATTAGTGCAAAAAATGAGGCAAAGTCAAACAAAAGAACAAAGGAAGTCAAGACCAACAAAACAATAACAAAAATAAAGCTCCCTAAACAAAATAACAACAAAAGAAAGACAAAAATGGAAAAGCCTATAAATGAATCAACATCTGTTTGTTGGCCTTTATGAGTGTTTTCCAATCAAGTCTGATAGAGTGCCACACTCTGTCTCCAGAGTCTATTTTTGGTATTCTCTGGGGATTTCATCACATTGCTTCCCTCGCTGCTCTGTTGCATACCCTTAGTGCTTCACCCCAGTGTGATGGGGTCAGATTGTGTTAAATTCCCTCACTGTGTCTCCATTGTTGTCCCATGTAGTGTTATGGCTTACTGAGGGACATCATGTCTCATGGTGGAGATGGCCCTAGGGTCCTCTATGTGCATTGTCTGTGAGCTGTAGCACACCCTGCAATAAAAGCTTTAAAATCCGTTTCAACTGCAAACCTATGAAAGCCATTGGAGAAGCTGCAAAATCACTCTTTGTGCCCATCCTTTAAAATGTACACCGTTTTACTGGATGCAGCATTATACATTCACATGTGACCCTATATAATTCAGTGTTTTATGCATCCAGAGCTAATATATCCCATACTGGGTGGGATTATTATTTAAGGGATTTTCCACATGATCTTTCTGATTTTAAGCTATTTAAAAAAACACTTTAGGATTAAACCCTCCAATTAAATGCAATTTTATGGAATTTATCTTATGTGTTTTGTTGTTGCTGTTAGAGGCCCTTGAATCAGTTCTGATTCACAGTGACCTTATGGAAACACTCCCTGGTCCTGTGCCACCCTCCAATCATGCCCCTGTCTGAGCCCATTGTTTCAGTTACTGTGCCACACCATCTCCAGGAAGGTCTTCCACAACTTTGCTCACCGTGTAGTTTGCCAAGCTTGATGTCCTTCTTCAGGGACTCATCCTGAAGCATATCCAACGTTTGTGGGACAAAGTCTTCTCATTTTTACTTTTCACTTTTTTATTTTTATTTTTGGGGCATCACTGCCCTCTGGTGGTGGGAGTAGGAAGCCCAGCCTTGCTGCTGGATTTGAACTTCCAACCCAGTGGGCCGCAGTCCCGTGCACAACCACTAGGCCACTGGGGCTCAGCCCGTCATTTTTACTTTTAAGTAGTGTTTTGGTTGTATGTCTTTCAAGGAGGAATAGTTTGCTATACTGGCAGTTCATAATATATTCAATATTTTCACCAACTTTGTAAACTAAAGATGTAATTTCCCTTTGATTTTTCTTATTTATTGACCACTGGTATTATTCATAGGAGATGATCGAAAAGATCATGGCATGAGTAAAATGCACCTTAATCTTCAAAGTGATATCCTTGGTATTTAACACTTTAAGGAATTCTTTTGCAACAGATATTTACCAAGCAATATGTTGTTTGATTGCTTGACTCTTGCTTTCATATGGGCATTGATTATGGATCCAAGTAAAATAAAGTCTTTGACAACAGCAATCTTCCCTTTGTCTACTATTATTATTATTTGTTTGTTATTATTATTAGTCTTGTTGTAAGGATTTTTATTTCCTTATCATTGAGGCTGTTGTCTGATCTTCATTAGAAAAACTTTCAAATCCTCTTTTTTTTCACCAAGAAGAATGGTATCATTTGAACACCACAGGTTGCTAACCTGCTTTTCTCTAATTCTGATGTCACATTCTCCTTCATATAATTCAGGTTCTCAGAATATTTGATTGAATACATGTGGTGAACATAGACACCATGTCTTTCCTGGTTTTAAACCACACAGCATCCCCTTATTTTGTTCCAGTGACCGCTTCTTAATCTATGTACAGATTCTGCAAGAGTACAATTAAGCATTCTGTAATTCCCAATCTTTGCAGTGTTAGTTACAATGTTAGTTTGATTGCTGTGAGCCACACAATCAAATGCCTTTGCTTAGACAATAAAACATAAGGAAATATCTTTCTGGTGAGTCGCCATCTAAGATACAACCATTGCTTTCTGCTCCTCTGGAGCAAAATAGAAAGAACAATACTGAAGAGCCAAAGAAGAAAGTACTCCACAGGATGAACAGTCCTCACGAATCTTGAGATCAGAAGATCTGGATGGTACCCAGGCAGCATGCTGGGCCATTCTTGTCAGGGACACAGAAGATGGCCCAGACTTGTGTTGGAGAATAATTGCAGGACAAAATTCAAAATATTGAAAAAGAATGGCTCTACTGAACCAGTAGAGACCAAAGAAAATTCCAGGACTGTGGCTCTGACATTTCTTTTAAATCTGAAACTGAGATGACACTCAGAGCTATCCTTTCAACTAAATGATGGACTGACTTATAAATATCCCCCATGAGTCCTGTGCTTACAAGACAAGTGATCCATATTTAAGGCCAATTGGTGGGCATTGATCCTGTAGCAAAGACTAGATGGTGAGAAAGGTGAAGGGAAGCAAGATGAATGGAAACCAAACAGCTAGAATGTTAATGATGAGAATGCCGACACACTATGCAATATGTAAACAACGTCACTGCCTATTCAGTGATGTGTCGAGATTATGAAATATGAATCTGTGAAAACCTTCACATAAAACCAAATAAAATGCTGGTTAAGAAAAAATAGTTTCCGAGTGATTTCATAACACAGGGGTTGACTGTGCCATCTAATCATGAAATGATCACTCAGTTATTACAAAAGTATAGTATTACAAAATTATTACTCTCACATTTTGTCCTCTCATTTCAGTAGTCTGTTTCCTCTTAAACAAGAACTGGATACAAAGTTGGAATATGTGAACTTGGATTTCTTTCTTTCAAACTTGTACTGCAGGTAGTCAAGTTTTAGATAAAGGAAAAAAATCAGTAATATAGTGTAATAAAGTGTTCCAATATTGACTTAAAACTAATATTGCAAGAAAAGAGGAGTAATTTTAATAGTTTAAATCCTTTAAATTTCTTAAATCATTTCCTTATTAGATTAATTCATAAATCTTTTTCTTTCTAGAGTACTTAGAGAGAACACCAAAATAGTTTTTTTTGTGTGTGCCAAATTTTCAGGTGTGCAAGTTATTTTCAATCTACCTAATGTGAAATACTCTTTTGCCATTGAAGATGATATTTACACAGAGATTACATGAGGGAACTAATTAAGCTAATTTAGAGGAGAAGTGTAACGATCAGGGTTTTATCGGAGAAGCTGAACCACTTGATAATACACATAGTCATGCAGTGACTATGAAGATTTCTCCTTACACAGTTTTGAAATCTGCTCAAATAATCTTTGTGTTTGTCTCTGTCTTTGGTATTTGAGCCCGAACTGGAACTAGAGCAAGTAACTGGAAAGGAAAGGATTGAGTGGGACAAATAGGACCTCCTTTCACCTTCTGGGATTTCATCCTATTTAAAAGCTAAGAAGTTAATCTTTTATGGCTTCCTGGATGCTGGAATAAGTTACAAGAAACCTGAGAAAGGAAGCGTGTATTCTATCAATAATGCACAGCAAGCAACCTGAACTCATTTATTTCCATTGCTCCTGCCTCTTAAGTCCTACAGAGGCAACTGGAAGGATCCAGATAAATGGTGTGCATGCAACTAATTTGCATCATGTAGTGTGAGTTAGTGGATTAGTGGCTGTGTGAGTCCAAGTAGACTAGAGAAACAAATTTATATACATGCATATGGATATATATAAGGGAAGGGTTTATATACAAGAGGAATGGAACATTGAGAAAGCATCCCAACGCAGTCCAGGCCAAGGTCATAAGACCGATATTAACCCATCTATCTAATACCAATCCATAAAGTCTCCTCTGATTCACGAAGTCACAGGCCAGTGGGTGCAGAGTCTTGTGTATCCAGCAGCAGTAGAAGCACCCTGGTGCTTGCAGGGGTCTCCCCATGGCTCCTCATTTCCAAGGCTCAGGGTCCATCAGTATCCATTGGTGGTAGAAGCACCTCAGTGCTGGCAGGGGTCTCTCTGTGGCTTCTCCATCCCCAGAGGTTTGGTTCCATCAGAGCAAGCCCCTGTGGCTTCTTCTCTGGCTCCTCCAGGTTCCAGGACTCAGGGTCTGTCAGCATGCCATCCTCTTGTCTTCTCAGTCAAGTGTCTCCCAACAACTGGGGAGATGGTCTCTCATCTACCCGAGGGAACTATTGCGAGACTTCCCACAATTCTCTGAGAAAGCCATGACCACAGAGAGGTCTCAGTGGCTATCTCCAGATTGACTGGCTTGACCCCACCTCTACATATCCAATCATGAAATTGACACACGAGTACATGACTGCCACAGTGGTAGAGCTCTCAACATCTACACTGGACATTTAGGTTTAGTCCCTGGACAATGTACTTCATGCACAGCCAGCACTTGTTTGCCAGTGGATGCTTGTGTGTTGTTGCGATGCTGACCAAATTTCCGTGGAGCTTCCAGACTCTGATATAGTTGAAAGAAAGGCCTGGCAACCTACTATGACAATCTGTGAATGAGAGAGCGAATGGATCAGAACAGTCCCATCTTCTGTGCATGGGGTTGCCATGTGTTCATTGGGGACTGACTCAAAAAAAGATAATAAGAAAAAACATTGAGTTTGGAGAGTTCAGTTTTTAGAATAAGTCGTAAGCAAGTCCATCTCCCATCCTGTAAAACCTCATCTTCAAGGTTGCTTGCTGTTAACACAATATTGGAAACACCTAGCAAGAACCCAAAGGGACATGTAAAGCCCACACCACGTGGATTGTCTCTCCAACACTTGGGAAGCTGAGCTGGAGCAAACAGGATGGACTGGAAACTGCCTCACTTTTTCACTACCTTCCCCTGTCCATCAATGAACCCACTTGCAGGCGTTTTCCTGCAGGAGAAACTGGTGCTTTACCTCATAAAGTTAAACACACTTCTGGGACAGGAGTATAGAAGCTGAAGGAGAACAGTGCAGGAATTGTTGTTGCTACAAATCCCACTGCTGTCCAATGTCAAACAGAGAAACAACCACATTCATGATCAACCTCAAGTCCTCACCAACCTTTAGAACATAAAAATACAAGATGGCTCAGTCTCATTTCCACCTTGTGAATCTTGTGCAAAAAATCATGTGGTTCATACTAACCCAGAAGAACTTAAGAAAGGAAGCTCTGGAAAACACAATCCTGTCTTAACTAAATTAGTAGAACGTCAGTTCATGAATATATGGCCTCATGTCACATTCATTCCAAGCCTGTTAAACCTCACTGTACATCTTGGGGTGACAAGGTTTCTACTATTCTCTTTTCAAGGAAGAGACAAGAGAGAACCAAATGGACAATAGAAACAACTAATCATACTTGTTCAAGGGTCCCAATCACCACCTCCAGTGTGTTAGACAGGGTTCTCTATAGAAACAAAGCCAGGATATATATATATACACACACACACATATCTATATATACATACATATACACATACATACAAAATGAAGGAATAGGACAGTGAATTAGTCCACATGGCAGTACAGAGGGTTTAGTTCAACTCACTTCTGTGGAGTAGTTAGTATACTGGAAGCCTTTCTACTCATAAGGGCTGTTGGGTCCAAGGTCAAAGAAGCAGACAGATGAGTCTTCCTTATAGCAATACAGGCAGTCCAGCCAAGGCAGCAAATATCATGGCAGGTCACCTAAAGTCAGCAGCTCAGGAGCTTAGCAAAGCAGGCCTGGATGGGATATCAAGCTCAAGCAATGCAAGATGACAGGATCCGCCAACCTCAAGCTCAAGAGATGTTCACAGCGCAGGGGGCAAAGCAGTTTTTGAAGGAAACTCATGCTCTAGTGACAGGATGCATGGGTTGGCTGTCCCACAGATAGTGTGGCTCACAAGTTGAGGCAGAGAACAAGCTAAAGCAGCCGCACACTGGTTCAATCAACAGAAAGTTAGAGAGGGGGGTGGGGTGGGACTTGTCAAGTCATTTATCTCTTTGCCCTCAAACTGTGAACTTACTAATTCACATGTTTCTATTGGCCAGGTTGGCATAATAAACCTTCTATCACATGATGCTCTGAGAAGACTCAAAGAACTCAGAATATAGTAATGCAGTTAAGATTTAGTACCACGAGAAGATACAGAGCATAATTGGGAGGAAAGTAGACACACATTTCTATTAATGTAGTCCCAGAGGACTCACTTCATTTCTTCAGCAGTAAGTTATGACAATACAAGTTATGCATTGTCTTCCAGTCAGGCTCATTAGAGAATTGGTGCCCTGGGCTTTGATGGGGCCACAGCCAAGGATGTAGCATCAATGGGGTAAGGTTTACCAATAAAATTCTCATAAGATATCCTTTGATAACCTCGGAGTATGAGCAAACACCTTGTCACGATGGAACAAAATTCCTTGGTGTAGTTTTCCTAACCTTTTTCCTTACCAACATAGTTTTCAATTTTCATAAAAGTTCTTCCTTGTAAGTCTCCATGATTATCCTGTGTCACTTGAGATAATCTATGAGGATTACTCCTTTGGCTTCTCTCCAAATGTGCCTAGACTCTTCTGAGCTGAATTTAACTGGTCTGGCAGATCCTCTTGAAAGGCCCTGTCTTAGTTATACATGTCTTTGAAGTCACCCTAAAGAGACTAAGTTAGACAAGGGCATCTTTGGCCATGTTTGCACCACAAGCTTACCTATAACAGCACCTAACAGCAGCAACAACAAACAACGTACTCATTTAGAAAAAGGTCAATCAAATTACAAACACTAATATCAGAAAAGCATATGCAAAAAGAAAATTAGTCTTACTTTGCTAGAATTAAACCTCAAAATCAGGAACATAATTTCATTACTGGTGCTCAAGGGGACTCTCCTTTCTTTGCGTGTAGCTTAATTTTCTCTCTCATTTTTTTTCTTTTGGGTTTTAAAAATATAACTGCAGTATAGCATGGATGAAACATACAAATTTCCTCTAGTTCATTAATTTTCCTCCTCCCCCACTATCATGATCCCAATTCTATCTTATAATTATAGCTAGACCAGAGGATGTACACTGGTACAGAGAAGAGCCGGAAACATGGGTGATCCAGGACAAATACCCTTTCCTTCCCGCCTCCCCAGGACCAATAATGAGAACAGTGATAAAAGAGGGGAAGAGGAAGTTGGGAGAGGAAGGGGAACCAATCACAATGATCTACATACAACCCCTTCCCTGGGGAATGGACAGCAGAAAAGTTGGTGATAATTTATAAATGATCAAGGGTGAGGCAGGGAGGGAGTGTGAGGAGAGGGGGGGAGGGGAAAATGAGGAGCTGATACCAAAGGCTCAAGTAGAAAGCAAATATTTTGAGAAGGATGATGGCCACAAATGTACAAATGTGTTCGATACAAGGGATGTGTTTATGAGTTGTGATAAGAGTTGTATGAGCCCCCAATAATATGATTAAAAAAAGAAAAGAAGAAAGGCAAAGAAAGGGAAAAGCTCCAGATGATTCTATTGGAAGGGGATTCCCCTTACAAACAATGACTCTCTCTTTCTCTTTCTCTCCTTCCCTCCTTCACACATCTGTGTCCACAGGTACAGATCCTCGTCAAGCTCAAGGTAGGGGCCATATTGTAGTTGTTAAATTTTTTTGATGTGCTTTAATGTGTTTCTTATTTAAATTATATTATTTAATTCTGAACTTATTTACTTTGAAACCTTCTGAGTAGTGTTTTGTATAAAAAGATAAGGTTAGGGTAAAAATCTGGTGGCTGAGAATAGATTAATCCATTTTCAGTTATCTCTTATGGGGGAAAATTGCTCCAGAACTTGACTACATCACATCTCGATTCCCCTTCATGAATGGATTAACATTGAGATCTGGATTTTACTGTATAGAATCATGTCATATGAAAATAGTGATAATTTCACCTCCCCCTCTTCCAGTAGGATACCTTTAATGTCCTTCTCCTGCCTTCTGTGGTTAGCTAGGACCTCGGGTATGATGCTGAACAGAAGGGAGGACAAGGGGCATCCGTGCCTGGTCCTTTTGTCAGTGGGATTATTTCGTCTTTTCTCCATTGACTATGATGCTGATTATTGGTTTTTCATAATTTGCTTTTATTATCTGTTCCTTCCTTGGTTTGCTTCACTGTGAGTGATTCAGACCAGATTCCCTCCCCTCAGTATGTCCCCAGTATTGCCCTCTGTCACAGTATGCTCCAGCAAGGGGGCAGCATGTCTCGAACTGCTGTTGGTCCTACAGTTCTCTGTGTGTTTTAGAAGCTCTATGCAGGACTGTCTTCCTCAGGGTGTGGAGTACTGATATGGAGTCTAGCTCCTCTCTCTTTCTCTTCTTGGTTTGCTTTTGTGTGGATGTGGCTCTGAATTTCTTTTTTTCATTCACTAATCAAATAAATGTAAGCACCTCTTTTGCCCTGATGGCTCAGTGATTTAAGCATTATGCTGCCAATATAAGATCCATGGTGCAAATACACCAGTTGCTCCACAGCAGAAAAATGAAGCTATCTGCTCTTATAGATTTATAGTGTTCAGAAACTCTAAAGCAGTTTTACTGTATCTTAAAGAGTTAATATAAATTGGCATTGATAGCAATTGAAAAAAATTTTCACTTCTGTGTATCACCAGGAAAGGTAACTCCTAGCTCATATTTTTCACCTCAGATTCAGTCTGCATTTCTTGTATATGATAGGCATTTAAAGTAATAATATGTCCCCAACGTTTTCAGAATGATAGCTTAATTATTTTATAGTTGAGATTCTGTGCCAGGAGAATTAATTTACAAACTGTCCCTTGTTTCTCTTCCAGAAAGACAGAATGTGCAGAACAAAATAATGGCTATTTTCATTGCCAAGAAACTAAAATAATTATTTCCCTCCTGTTTAAAGATTGCATCTAATGAACTGAATCTTTGAACTTTAAATTGGAAGGAAGAAGTTATTTGTCACCAAGCCTATTTTCATATTGCGTTCTCATAGACTGGACTTGTTTCTGGGTTAACTCTTCCTTAAAATTAATCATGTCTGAATCGGATCAACTTGATGCCACTGAGTTTGGTTTCAGTTTCACCAACTTATGAAGTTAAGTCAAATAGCATCGCCGCTAGTGTTCCAGTTTAAACGCAGGTGGACTTATTCCAAACACGCTGTGCAGTGAGTGAATAGTTGCAGACAAGTTCTCTCAATGGTACACTTATTTATTTATTTTGGATTCTTCAGCTAAGATAGTAGGAGAGATGATGTATTGTGCACATCACATCACGCCACAACTGAGGGCAGAATTAGTCCGGGGGGGTCTTAGCTCCAGGGCAATGGCTCAAAGCCAGACTGCTTAGGTGTGAGCAAGGCGGGTCTCTCAGAGATCGAATGTTCCAGATCCAGACGGTGGGTGGTGGGTGGGCATCATGCAGTCAAAGACTGCTCCCAGGATCACGGGCGCAGGCGCTCCCTCTCCCTGCAGCTGTGGCTTCTGCGGGGCCCCTGGGGGCTTTACTTGGCCATTTGCCTCACCTTTCTTCTCTTGCGCTTCGGTCTGCGCATTCTCTTCTTCCTCCACTTGCCTCTCATGGCTCCGAGGTTTCTAACAAGATGGCACTAAAGCCCAGAGCGATACACTTACTTTAGGCTCAGTAAACTCAGTGAAATGTGCTGCCCTTGAGTCAATTCTGATTCATAGCGACGGTGTGGATTTCTGAGCCTGTCGTTTTTTACAGGAGTAGAAAGCCCCAACTGTCTCCCTCAGAGTGTCTGGTGGCATTTAGCCCACAGTGTGCCCCACTACAGTATGAAGGCTCCCTTTCTCACTGTTGTCTGGAGCTGTTTAGACTCATGGCAACTCTATGTACAACTGTATGGAACACAGCCCCGCGCGCACCATCCTTACAACCGTTCTTAGGTTTGAGCCCACTGCTGCAGACGCTCTATCAATTTATCTTCTCCAGGGCCTTCCTCTATTTTGCTGTCCCTCTTCCTTACTGGGCAGATGTTCATTTCTAGGGACCCGTCTCTCTTGATAACATGTCCAAAGTGCATGAGATGAAGTGTTGCTGAAGGAGCGCTCTGACTGTACTTCTTTCAAGACAGATGCCTCTTTCTTTGGAAGGTCACACAGCACCATCACCGTTCTTCTCCAGCACCGTAATTCAAACGCACGGATTCTTTAGTCTTCGTCATTCACTGTTCTACTGCCACATGCATATTTGGCAATTGACATTACCAGGGCTTGCCCTTCAACGCTTTAAAGAAGCTTCGTGTCACAGAGGTATCCGATGCCATGTGTCATTTGATCTCTTGACTGGGGACGCCCTAATAATTGATTGTGACCCCAAAGGAAATTCTTGTCAAGTTCAGTCTTTCCTATTTATCATGATACTTCTGACTGATCCAGTTGTAAGAATGTCTATTTTCTTCACATAAGTTGCAATATGCATTGAAAGCTGTGAGCCTTGCTATTTATCTGCAAATGTTTCAGGTCCTTCTCATTGTCAGGGACAAGTGTGTGTTATCCGCACACCAAACTTAATAAACTTTCCTTCAATCCCCATGACACAGTTTTCTCCATAAGGTCCAGCTTCTTTGATTGCAATATGCTATGGTGATTTTATTTTGAGGTCTATCCTGATTTGGGGTTCTTTCAGTTTCTTGAATGGTTATTTTTCTCCTCTTTTATGGTGTTAGGGAAGTTTGCTGCCAGCATTTCTTCAGCTACTTCCTCTGTGGATTTGTTTCTTCCTGTTCTGAAATTCGTATCAGGCATAAGTCATTCCTTTTGGTAGTTCCCCACGTAACGAGGTAGTTCTTGGCCGGTCTTCAGATTTTGTTTTGCTCTTTCCTCATAAATCATTATTGAGAGATTTTTTTTTTGCAAACTCAAATAAATAAAATTTATTTTTATTATGTATGTTCACTTTTCTGATTTTTAAAGCAGAACAACTTTAGGCTTAAAATTCAGATAATACAGAAAGATGTATTGAGAAGTAAATTCCACTCACCAGCCAGTTTTATTTCTCACACATATGGTTTCATATATGCAGACACATATATTTCTCTAGATTTGTTTCTAAGTTCACTAATTCAGCTTCCATTGCTTTAATTCTGCCACATTGCTCTCTCAAAGTGTGATCTGATTCTACTCTCTTTGCATTAATATTTTGAAATTCTATTTAGGGTTTTTGTATGGTTTCTAATTTTTCACTTATTTTGTCAGATTGCTCTTGTAGTGTTTTTCTGAACACACACACACACACAGTACCACCCCGCCCCCATTGCCCACCTGTTTTCTTGATCCTTTTCTCAATTGGTTGAAAGTGCCTCTGAATTATTCTTCTGAATTCCTTCTCTGGTACCTCTAGTGCCTTCTATTACTCAGAAGTCTGTCAGGTCGGTATAGTGGTCACTTGTCTGTGCATTTCTTTCTTGTTTCTTCATGTGAGCTGAACTTCTCTCTGTGACATTATGATGCAGCTGTTGAGGGCGCAGAGGTTGCCAAGTCATGGGAGGTCAGTTGTGATTGTCATATGGAATTATAAAGAAATGGTCTAATGGATGTGATCTGGGTGCGGCTGGGATGTTTTCTCCATATACAATTGCTATTTTATATAAAGCTCTTTCTCACACATATGAGCGTCTAAGAATCTATTTCTCTAGTCTACCCAGACTAGCACAACTTTTCTCTAATGTATCAAGCCAAGCTAGCAACAATGAAAAGCAAAAAGACAAGAATAGAAAGAGGAGGGGGAAAAATCCCTCCAGCCAGCACCAGAGTACTATATTAATAGCATCCGTGGGCATCAAATTTGGGGCTTGCCATAGTCACAGTCACTGGACTTGAGAGTGTGTTGTTCCTGCCCCTCTAACCCTGCTCTGCCAGTTCCAAAAACAAATCCAAGATGTCTCCCTCCAGTCCAGGGATCCAGAGTCTGCAAGTGCATGTGCCTTTCATTCTATTCAGAACAGAGTTAAAAACAGCTCCAACTAGTAAGTAGGGATGAATTTAAGACTGTGGAGCTGGAAATTATGTGTACCTTGTCACTCTGCTTGGTCAAAATCAGGCCCAAGCACAAAGAGGAAGGTCCACGGCTGGAAACATGCAATATGTATGACTTGTTTTTTGACTAGTACAAAAATAGTCCAAACAGCTTGGGTCTGGGCCACGATGTTGCCTGTGAAATTGTGCACTAAGCTGCTCCCGGGTTTTCCCGCTCACCCCACCTGAGCCATAGAGGATATGCTGGCCCTGTTAATTGCATACATGAGGTCCTAAAACCCCACCTTCCATGAAGCTGTGGGACACCAGGGATGTTTTAGTCCCATAAAACAGCTTCCTGTGCTGCTGGTGTGCAGCTCGCTCAGCTTTAAAAAATCATTATTTTTCCTCTGAAATTCAGGGCTCTAGGCTTTCCTTCTGTATATGTTTTCTCATGCCTTTGTTGAAGAGGGATTATGCAGTAAGTCTGTCTAAATTGCCATCTTTGATAGAAGTTTGAAGTGTCTGTATGTTCTTCTGAAGATGAGTATGACACCATCCCTCTTGAATTTCTCATTCCCAGGATGGCAAACCACAAGCTTGTCCAATTTCAGATGTCAAATTCCAATCCATTTCAGCTCACCAATCACTATGATATTCATCTTCATGCATTTTATTTTATTTTTCATGACCTCTAATTTTCCTAGATTCAAATTTTGTACATTCAATGTTTCAATTATTATTGGCTATTTGAAGTTCTCTCCATTTGTTGTAACTATCAGATACCAAAGGTTCTCAAAGTTCTGTTCCATCCATGTCATTAAGGTTGATTGAATTTGGAGAGCTAGGCTTTTCCCAATTATATCTTTAGTGCCTTCTAACCCTGTAATGTATCATTAAACCATAAATGTTCTACTTCAAGCCACAAGGTTTTTGTTGCTAATTTTTCAGAAGTGTACTGCTTCTTTCATCTTCCCAGTTTGTCTTAGTCTGAATGCTCAATTGAAACCTTTTCACCATGGGAGACCCTGCTGATATTTGAATACTGGTGGCATAGCTCCCAGCACCACACAACACAAGAACCACACAATATGACACACTTTAACCATGTTTCTTTATTCCTTCATGAACATATGGAATTACTGACTAAAAGTAACGTTGGTTAGGTAAAGTGATATAGCATATCTTTGAATCCCACTACAATACCATCTGAATTTAAGAAAATATATTTGACGTGAACATTTAAAACCTGTCACTCGATCCCCACTCTGCTACACTTAGGGATTTTCAATTTTTTTTGTGTGTTTTTTTTTCATATTGGGCTTTATCTCCAATGTAATTTGCCATTATGGATGCCCTCTTGAATTGTTGTATGTTTGCAGATAATTTACAAACAAAAAAGTCAAACAAACAATTTTCTAAATCATTTTATTGGGGCTCGCACATCACTTTTCACAATACATAGCTGCATATACTGTGACAAGCACCTTCACATGCCTGCTGCCATTATCATTCTCCAAATATCTGCTTTTCCACTTGGGCCCTTGATATAAGCTTTTCCTCCTCCCCTTTCCATCTTTCCCACTTCCCCCTGCCTCCAAGTCCTCATTACTTTAGAAATTATTATTGTTTTGTCCTATCTTACACTGCCCGACATCTCCTTTGGCCCTCCTCCCTATGTTCATCCTCTATATAGGAGGCAATCTGTAGATCCCCGCGGTTGGCTCCCTCTCTCCACCCCACCTTCCCTCCACACATCCGGTAACTCCACTCTCACCACTGGCCCCGAGGGGTTCACCCACCCTGGGTTCCCTGTGATTCCAGTTCTCATCTCTGCCAGTGTACCTCCTCCAGTCCAGCTGGATTTGCAAGGTAGAGTTGGGACCATGATAGTTGGGGGGAGGAAGCTTCAGGAACTAGAGGAAAATTTCATGCTTCATTGCTACCTCTCTGCACCTTGACTGGCCTGTCTCCTCCCTGTGACTCCGCTCTAAGGGGGTGTCCAATTGCCAACAAGTGGGCCTTGAGTCCCCACCCTGCTCTCCCCCTCATTCTTATTGATTTGATTCTTGTTCTTTGATGTTTGATATCTGCTCCCTTGAAGCCCTTGTGATCATACAGGTTGGTGTGCTTCTTCTATGTGGGCTTTGCTGATTCTGTTCTAGATGGCCACTTGTTCACCTTCTAGCCTTTAAGGTCCCAGCTACTTTATCATTTGGTGGCTGGGCATCATCAGTTTCCTCCACTCTGACTGCCTCTGCACCCTTTTGTCCTCAGCGATCATGTTAGGATGATGGGCACATAATGATATGATTTTTGTTCTTTGTTGCCCAATACTTGTTTTTTCCACTTCTCATGGTTATACAAGCTGGTGTGCTTCTTCTATGGTAGGCTTTGTTGCTCCGTTTGGTCATCCTCCAACTGTTAAAACCCCAGGCATTATGTCTTTTGATAGCCGGGTACTATCAGCTATCTCTACCACTCTTGCTCATGTCCCCACCTGTCCTCAGTGATCATCTCAGGAAAATGCATACAGAGTGATATGTTTTTTTTCCTGTTTGATGCCTGAGACCTGATCCTTTTGACACCCCATGGCCACACTGGCTGGTGTGCTTCTTCTGTGTGGGCTTGGACACTTCTCAGCTAGTTGGCCGTTTGTTTATCTTCAGGCTTTGAGACCCCAGACACTATATTCTTTGATGTCTGGGTGCCATCAGTTTTCTTCACCACATTTGCTTATGCACCTATTTGACTTCAGTGATTGTATTGGGCCAGTGAGCATCATGGGATACCAGATTCATAGAACAAAGTGTTCTTGCATTGAGGGAGTGCCTGGTTGGGGTGGGGGGGCGGGGATGGGTCCAAGGTCCAGCTGCTGTCTCAGTACTAAGCCTGTAACTATATGTACCTGAGTTTATTCCCACCTTATCATAGATAATTATATTTACATGCCTTTATTGAGACCTCTACAAGTGCTGTTTGCCTTCTCCCTCCTTCTATTTCTTTTTTGTCCTCCTCCTGTCCCACTGTTATGCTCAGTCTTCATTTCACTTTCAGAACTTCCTCTCTGTTACATTACACTTACTTTGGCCCTACCAGGACTCTCCCACCCTCCTCACTACCGATTGTGGACCACTTGTTGTTCCCCCCATCCCTGAGTCTGTCCATGCTCTCCCCCCTTCCCCTGTGTCCACCAGCAACCATCGGTCCAGTCATTCTTTCCTCTCGACTGTCCAACCAGGAGTGCTCCCTTCTTGATTTGGTCCATTTTGGGTACTCAGACAGCCTTGCTTCCCCTCTGTGTGATCCCTAAAATGTCCTCTGTCGCTGAGACAAGCCCTGTTGTTGTTTGCCCAGTTCCCCACCCCCCTCCGCCCACATGGCTTAGGTGCCTGCAGGGGCATAGTCCTCTAAACAAACAATTTTGTACAAGAAATTTAACACATTCTGTAGAACATCTTCACTTTGCTGTGATTGTTTGTATAAACTCTTTGTAGTTTACTTGACCATCAGCATCAACATCTGCTTTTCTGAGCATTTCATCAGCCCCTTCATCTGCTAACTTCTCTCCAAGACTTGCCATCATGTGATGAAGTGGCAGTAATACATGGCACTAATACAGTCATTGCCACCCTTACACAACACATGGAATGGTTCTGTAACTTTTTTTTCCCCACCTGTGTCTGAAATCCTGCAAGTCAGTTGTGTCATTACAGTTAGCATTTGCCTTATTAACCATATCTTGTAATTCTGCTTCTACCCCAAAGATCTCATTAAGGTTTCTAATTCTTTTCTTGTTACAATTCTATCATCATCCTTGTCAAACAGTAAGCAATCTTCCTTGAATTCTGCATTCTGCTCTCCAGTCAGTTGGTCAGCCACGCTGCAAATGCTACTGGTCTCTGAGACCCAGTCACATAACCACTCAGCTCGGTAGCTCGCCTCAGACTCTGATCTGAAAGCAAGATATAACTCCATGTCAAAACTGCAGAATCAAAAAAGTAGAATCTCATAGAATCTCAAATTTATACTTGGGGTAAGCAGAAAGACCCTGAATAAGCTACCTTTCCTTATCACATACTATTCCTAGATGATCACCTGAGGTCACATTATCATCAAAATTATTGCTGCTATTACAGGTGCTCCTGTTGATATTTGATTCATAGGGACTCTGTGTAATATATAGTGGAATTGTCCCACAGGATTTTGGTGTTTATAGTCATTTAAAAGTAGATCATTAAGCCTTTTTCATGTTGAGGGATGTATTCCAATTGTTAACATTTTGGTTAGCATCTAAGTGCCGAACTTTTGTGTCCCATTTGTAAAACATTCACACACACACAATCCAAATGCATTACCAGTTGATTCTCATGCTAGGGATTCTTTAAAGATTTTATGAGACTATATATAATATTTTATTAAAAAAGGTAATTTCATTGATGGCTCTTATAGCTCGTATAACAATCCATGAGCTTGTTATTGCATATGTGTACATATGTTGCCACCATAATTTTCAAAAAATTTACTTTCTATTGAACCCTTGGTACCAGGTCCTTTTTTCTCTCCCTGTCCACCCCACCCTCATCACCCCTTATAGATTATAAATTATCATTATTTCTTATCTCACACAGACCACTGTCTCCCTTCCCCCATGTTTTCTGTTGTTCTTTTCCCTAGAGAGGTGTATATGGTTCCCCTTTCTCCCTTCCTTTTCCTCCTACCCCCTACCCATCTGGTATCACTATTCCTACTCCTGCTCCTGGATTCTGTGTGTCGTGAGTCCCCATCTCTTATCTATACCTATGTCCAAGTTCCAGTCGAGTCTGGATTGAGAAGCAGCCCTGGGGTTATGATAGTGGGAGTTGAGGAAGCGTCAGGAACCAGAGGAATATTGTATGTTTTTTCATCGATGATTTACTGCACCCTGGTTGACTCATCCCATCCCTGTGCCTCCTCTGTGGGGGATGTTCCATTGTCTACAGATGGACTTTAGGTCTCTGCTCCAACCCCTCTCGTCTTCTGATGCCTATTACTTGGTCCCACTGTCTCCTCATGATCGCACCTGTGGTGTGCTTCTTCCATGTGGGCTCGCTACTTCTGTGCTGATTAGCCGTTTGTTTAACTTCAAGCCTTCAAGCCCCCAGATACTATAGCTTATAATAGACGAACACCATCCACCTTCTTCATCACATTTGCTCTTGTATCTATGTTGTCTTCAGTGATTGTGTTGGGAAGGTGAGCATCTCAGAATGCTGACTTGTTAGAATAAAGTGCTCTTGTATTGAGGGAGGGTGTGAACAGAGGCCCGGAAACAGTCCATTACCTCAGTGTATTGTCATACAAATATATGTACATAGGGCCAATACTTCTATTTTTGTGGGCCAATACTTTCATTTTTGTGGATTGATGTATTTACCTATGGACACACCTATGCTTCTACCTCTATCTGTTACTTTGCTTCCCTGGTCCTTCCTCTGCTTCCTTTTAACTTCATCCTTTCCCACTATTGCTTTCCTCTTATTTCTGCCTCTTAGTACGTCCTCTTAGCTAGTTTGCTGTTGCTGCGACATCCCCAGGATCTCTAGCTCCTCTTTGTTGTTGATTCTAATTCCCTAGTTGTTCCCCTGTCTGTGGCACCATCTGCTCATTGCAGCCTTGCCTAGCCTCCCTCTCCTCCAATTGCCCCCAGGCCCTTCAGTCTTGTCCCTCTTTCCTTGGGCTTGCATTCTATGCCTTTAAATAGGCTAACCGACTGTGGCATAGACCAAACAAAAAGAAAACAAAAGATTGAAAAAAGGAAAGGAGAAAAATTATACACAATTCAGGTCTGTTTTCTAACCTTCATGACTATCTCCCCATTACGGGAAACTCCAGGAGCTTCCCTCTCCAAGCTTGAAGTACATTTTGGGGGCTTTTCAGGAGCTTCATAGCTTTGCTTTGTTCTAGTTGTGGATCTGTTATGCTCCCTTCTTGGTTTGCCCCATTGTGGGAATTCAGACCACACTACCTCCCCTCCGTGTGACCCCAAAATTATCCTCTGTCATTGTGAGACTATAAATTTTAATGGAAGAAGACAGCCTCATTTTTATTCTATGGAGCAGCTAGTGGGTTTGAACGACTGAATTTTCAGTTAGTAGCCTAAAATCTACCTCTTGCAAAGTCCACTACTAAGTACTCTATCACCTGATCAGTGATAGATAGCAATCAATACGAGTCCCATCCACCATCAACTGTGCTACACAGAATAGAGAGAAATTCACACATATTCACATTTTACATCACACAAGCTACAAGACAGGTGGTGAAAGTCTAAGAACACACTATGATACAATTATCAATTAAATACAATTGTGACAGAACTACAATATATTAGAATGAAAAGACTATTTCAGTTCAATTAAAGAAATAAGAGAGCATATCACAGTTACTGAAGCACAGAATAAAAGATTTTTCTAATGTGCAAATGCCATTGGAACTATATGATAAAGAATTAAAAAATGTTTGAATGTTTTCATCAGTTTGGGAGGAAGATTAAGAAAACTTCAAGTGAAATAAAAGAAAACAGAAAAAAGAAAATTAAAACAACACTATAAGAACATCCTGACAAAATAAACAAAAGTCAGAATTCATTAAAAAAAACAGCAAATAAAAATCCAATTGCCACTCAAATTTCAAAATTTGGTAATACATAACAAAACAAAGGAACAGAATTAAATTAAATCAAAGCTAAGCTGAACTGTTGAGCATGAAGACAAATCTCTCAAGATCAATCTACAAGAGAAACAATCAGAAAAAAGAAGTTTATATGGGGCACTATCAGGAAGAATAATTTAGGTGGGACTGCATTTTCAGAGGAGGGAGAGATCCAGAAGACAGCCGAGAGAAAATAATTGAAGAGCTTTTGAAAGAAAACGTCTTTAGTATCATTAAAGACAAGGAGATATGAATTGAAGCACCTGAACAAACCCCATACAGGATAAATCTGAAAGCAGATAACAGACATTATAATCAAACTTCTCTAAACAAAATATAAGAAAATAATTCTTAGAATAAAATTCTGGAAAAAAATTTAAATACTTACAAAGGAGAGCCAATAAAATTAACCTCTGGTTTCTTAGCAGAAACCAAGCAGGCAAGAGGCAATGAGATGACATATATAAAATTGTGAAAGAAAAATTTGCCATCCAAGAACAATGCACTCTTCAAAACTGTCCTTGAAATATGATGTTAAACCAGGACATTTCCAGATAAAAATACATTAAATAAATTTGTAAAATCCCAATACAACTTTTCAAGAAATACCAAAAGGAATTCTTCAGACAAAGAACCGGCATGAACAGAGTAGCATGCATGATAGCACCACTCACAAGTCAATGCAGATATAGAAGTATCCAAAGAAAAACAAACATACAAGATTGAAAATAGAGAACCAGTTATATTGATTTTTAATGAAGATAGCTTCAAAGTAAAAGGAAAGAATAATATAGCTAAGGAACTTCCAAATAGGGAGGATGTCAAGTTGGTTTAAAGAACTTAAGTGAAGGGGAAGACAATATAAAATAATTGTGAGGATGCAAATATTATGGAAGTTGGGGAAGATACTGGGAGGAATGCAAGAGTTAGAGGCAACAGTAGTAAGTATTTTTACATACACACTCCGGAAAAATAGTAATCTGTGAATATGGGTGGGCATATAAGGAAGCATTCTCGCTCTCTCATATATAGATGCATACATACAAATATATGTGTGACAGACTGTATCTGGGTATTTATCTTTTCTCAAACTATATAAATGTGATGGAACCTACAGAGGGCAAAGTTATTAAAACTTTTCAGACATAGCCAAATACCTTGAGTGAATAAGTCATTGAGCTTGGGTGTTTAAGACCATTGTCTTGTTGGAAATCAAAATCAACTGGAATAAAATCACCCATAAAGCCTACAGTTTACTTCTTTGGGTAGCAAATAGAGTCTTAAATACTTACCAGTGTCCCGCTAATGTGTACCGATTGGTCTCACTGTCTGGAGGAAGGAACAATGAAGGAAATTAAAAACACCCTGAAATGATTAGTCCTGTGTACTAGTATACCATGTGAACATCACTCTCAGTGACCCTAAGACAAGAATTAGATGACACTTGGTTACCTCTACCAATAACCATGAAAGAGATCCACTTGTAGGTACTGGATAGAGAGAAAAATGTGGATAGAACAAAACTCAAATTCTAAAAACTAATCAGGCTTGCTACTTGGAGAGAGACTGATGGAATCCAGAGACGATGGTTCTTGGCCACCCTGAGGATCTGTGAAAACTTATTCCTGTGACTCAACAGTCAGCTGTGGGGGTGATGGCTGTGGAACTAGAACGCATAAAGCAGGAGCGAGATAGAAAGTGCAGAATGCTGCTTAGCCTTCTCGAGCAGGTCTGAGGCGTAGAAAACCATCGCTCTTTTAAAGTGGTCCCCAGCACACTGGTGAGAAACAATGGCCTGGAGACAAGTCAGCTCTGTAAGGTTTGCATTCCTCTGATTGCCCTAGCCTACAGCAAAGCCTGTCACTTTCTCATAGTGAATAAATAACCTTATAAGGATAAGCTCTAAGAAGAAGGAAATAAACATAGTAACAATTGATTGGCTTATGCTCAATATAAACTGTGTAAAACAACAATAAAATAGATCTGCGTCATCAGAGCCTGGTCTCCGGAGACCGTGTGCATGCCTTGGTAACTCTGTGTCCCTCACTCCCCTGTATGCTGGACCTGTTCCCACCTTTTGGCACCCAACGTGGGGAGAGGACACCACAGGACATTCAAGGCTGGATGAATGGACCTCTCCAGCAATGGGTAATGCTCCCTTTCATATTCAGCAAACCCAACTGAATATTTTGAAAGGGATTCTAGAGAGTAGGCATGTAAAAGTGTCCAAAACACACAGGACTGTTTTATAACAGAGTCTTAGACCTTTGGCCCTGGTATTAGCAGAGCAAGTTTGGGATGAACACATTGGGGAATGGATAATTGAAATTGCCCAAAACAGAGAAGTGCAAGGTAAAAGTTTGCCTTCTACCTCCCCGCCCCCTCCCCCCCACAGCTACCGCTATTTTAGGTTACCTAAGAAGAATCACAGTGCCTGCAAAAACCTTCCCTGCAGAGTCCCAGCCATGCCCTGAAGTCAGAAACCCCTGATCTTGGACATAATCTGAGTCTGCCAGTGCCCCCAGTGGCTCCCCCCATTTCCCTTTTGCAGGAGCTTAGCCAAAAATGAAACCAATTTACCCACAGCTGCCAAAGACCATTTCAGGAAAACATTGAGTCAGCTAAGATAGACTGGCCTGCTTATGAGACTGAGACAGCCAACCCTTGGCTAAATGGGCCTTGAGGTCCTCACCCCCACAAGGCCCTTGGGGGAAGTCAGAGGCTCCAATGCTTCTGCAGTACACTGTTCCATGCTTGGCAAGTAGCTGGGAATCCCCCACCCCCACCCCCTCTCTGGCATAATTGTTCCCTATTACTATTACCTCTCAGGCAGGCCTGCAACCACAAAGGAATTGGACGCCATATAGTTTAGAAGCTTTGAATAAAATGAGGAAAGTGGTAGTAGAACATGACCTCCATTCTCCATGCTTAACTCAAATGTTTGAGTCCCTTGCCACCACGCTAAATACCCCTGCAGATTGGAAAAGAATCTTGCGTGCTGTTTTAACGGGTGGCCAATCTTTGCAATAGAATTCTGCCTTTTATGAGGAGGGAGAAGTGACAGGACAGGGCAACTTGCCTCAGGGGAACAATAGCCCTCCTGAATCTCTCCAAGGAGAGGGTGATTACCTTTCTCCAGTAGCCCAAAGGCAGGGCTCCCTACAACATTCTGGTCAAATTCGCCTATGTGCTATATGCGTAGTTTCACTGGGAGCCAAAGTCCACGTTTCCAGAGACTGGCAAAAATTACAGGAGGGTTTTGCTGATTTTGTGCGTCGGACCCAGGAAACAGTTAACGCCATGTTCAACACGCAGGGGCGACAGAGGCATCAGTAAAGAAGGGTTCTGAAAGGTGCTGCGGCTGAAGCACCACAAGCTCTGGCCCCGGTGTGTGTTGGTAGCTTGGAAGAATGGATCAGTGCCACTCGGGACGTGGGCACTGTTTCTCATAGTGCCGAGGCGCTTGCCTCTGCTCTTGTTGGCCACCTAAATGCTAGCGGTATGGAGAACTGTGGTAAAGGGTGTTGGGAATGTGTGGGGAAAGGGACATATGACTTGACAGTGCCCCGCCCAAAGGGGAAACTTGAATCAAGGGAAAAACTCCCCTAGGCCTGCCCCAAATGGAAAAAGGGTTTTCATTGGGCCAAAGATTGCAGATGGAAGACTGATAACAAAGGCCTGTCGTTAAACTCCCAGCAGGGCAACTCCCAAAGAAGGGGTTTTTCAAAAATCCTTGGGACCATCCCAGTAGGCCTTCATCAGACACACATGACTCTTGACAAAAAGGGGACACCTTATAAGGGAGTAGTTGATACCGAAGTGCAATTTACTGGCATCCAGAAAGAAGAGGCTTCCCATTTATGGAATCTTTCCACAGGACCACCCCTTGGAGGAGTGGGCGGTCAAATTACTTCTTGGCAAGTCACTCATCCCCTCAGTTGGACAGACAATGAAGGCATGCAGGGCATTTCACGCCCCTGGTTTTAGAACATCTTCCTAACAATTTGTGGGGTCGCGATGTATGACACCACATGGGTGTACACCTAACAACAGATCATCACCCCCATTTCTAATGACTACTGCCCCAAAGGAACTCCTGTCTCCTGCAAAGCTCACATGGAGTTCTGAAACACCTGTTTGGGTGAATCAGTGGCCCAGGACTCAGGAAAAGCGAGCTATACTGCACCAATTGGTCCAGGAGCAGTTGGGCAAAGGGCATTTAGACTCATCGGGTTGCACCTGGAATTCTCCCGTGTTTGTGATCAAAAAGAAATCTGGCAAGTTTTGGTGTTTGCATGATTTACATACTATTGATGCAGTCATGGAAATTTATGGGTACCACTCAGTCTGGTCTTCCCGCTTTATCTGCAATACCTAGAGATTTATATGTGGTTACAATTGACGTCCAAGATTGTTTTTTCTCTATACCCTTACATGACCAGGATAAGGAGAAATTTGTGTTTTCTATTCCGTCTCTTAATTGTGCTACACTCATAAGCAGATTTCAGTGGAAAATGTTCCCCAAGGTATGAAAATATAACCCCACCATATGTCAGTTATATGTTTTGTAGACATTGTCAGATTTTTCCTCTCAATGTCACATCATCCACTATATGGGTGACATTTTAATAGGGCATGAAAATTCTGTTATCTGGCAGGCCTTATTTAAAATATTACGATGGGATTAAATTCTGTAGGACTTTGTATTGTGGCAGAAAAAAATGAAAAACAGTCTGACTTATTTCTTGGACACTACTTAACTGCTAAAACTGTAAAACCTTGGCTCTTCCTTTCTAACTCTCCATCCATCTGGTATCTCCACTCTCACTACTGGTCCTGAGGGCTTCATCTGTCCTGGGTTCCCTGTATGTCCAGTTCCCATCTGTACCAGTGTACCTCTTCCAGTCTAGCTGGATTTGTAAGGTAGAATTGGGATCATAATAGTTGGGGGGGGGGGCCTTTAAGAACTAGAGGGAAGTTGTATGTTTCATCATTACTTCACTACACTCTGACTGGGCCATCTCTACCCCATGACTCTTCTATAAGGGGATGTCCAATTTCCCACAAATGGGCCCTGGGTCCCCACCTTGCATGCCCCCTCATTCACAGTGATGGGATTCTTGTTCCTTGATGTTTGATACCTGCTCCCCTCAATCCTTCGTGATCACACAGGCTCTTGTGCTACTTCCATGTGGGCTTTGCTGCCTCTGCACTAGCTGGACACTTGTTTACCTTCAAGCCTTTAAGACCCCAGACACTCTATTATTTGGTAGCTGGGCACCATCAGCTTTCTTCATCATGTTTGCCTTTGCACCCATTTGTCTTCAGCGATCATATCAGGAGGCTGAGCATACAATGATATGCTTTTTGTTCTTTGATACTTGATACTTGATTCCTTCCACACCTCATGGTTGCACAAGCTGGTGTGTTTCTTCCATGTGGGCTTGGTGACTCCATCTTCCTCAGTCCCCGGCATGCCCCATCTGTTCCTGCATTTGATCAAACATTAGAAAGGTCTATAAGGGAAACAATAGTTCTATTAAGGTATGCACATTTCAAGTAATCACACACTGGGATGCAGGGGGGCAGTATTTATCCAAGGACAAATTTCAGAGGGTTGCGAAAGAAGTTGAGATGGAGACAGGGAGGAGGTGTGATGGAAGATGTTGCATTCAGGGGATCGCAATGAATGAGATGTAAGCGCAATCTGCAAGGATTTCTAAATGTAAAACTGATGCTCTGCTCTGTAAATGTCCTATGCAATGCACAATAAACACAAACGTATGTGTAGTATCTAAGTTTTATAGCTAATATTAAGAAATAAAAAGTTTTAACAATGTAAAAAAGTTCCCCCTTGCTTCTTCACTTGACAACATTTTGGCTCAGAAAGGGTGTCAAAGGAATTCTCTACTTGGAATAGTGGGGGAAACATGGGATTCGTGTTAGCTTTGTTTTTGTGAATATGCACAGCAGAACACACAGATCCAGCTATTTTCTACGTGTCTAGTGCGGTGACATGAGTTACATCCTGAGTGTGGAATCGTTCTCCCGGTCCGTTTCCCAGTTCTTCTTCCATTGCCCTAAACTGCCCTCGATGTTTTCTATCTAATCTTTCGAGATTTTACCTGTTTTACTGAAGTGCACACAATCTACTTCATGTTTCTGTTAGGTCATTTCCTTCCAGACCTTTCTCTTTTTTCAATTCAGAAATAACATGCCTACCCACTCTGTATAATTATGCCTCACATAAACCAAAGTGAGATTTTGAGACACAAATGGTGTTGCATTCCTTTGGTATTTCAAAACCTTCCAGTGGCTGCCCCTACAATTAGAATAGAATGCATGCAGTTCTCTTGTAAACTTTCTTTGGAAAAACCATCAGGATATATTCTGAAATAATTCAAAGACCATGTGAATTTCATGAGTGCTTATTGTTGAAAAACACTGAATAAATGCACTAGCCACACCCCGTTGAAGCATGCTGTTTAAGGATACACAACACACACATGCTCCCCACTCCAAATTTTGAACTGATACCTCGTGTGCAATGGGCAGCGCCCATCCATCTCGTGTGCTCTGGCTTTCCATCAGACTTCAGATGACCCTCCTTTGACCACTTTACAATACTCTACAAGCTGCATCCCTTTGGATTCCCATTTCTACAAGTAAACTTAAGGCTGATTTTCATATAAAGTGACATTTATTATAGCATTTACTTAGAACTACTGGAATGTGAAAACGGTGCTGCTTTTTACTTGGTTTTCATCACATTTTGTGTGCCTCCTTAGTGAAGTTTTTGAATGTTCTACCCCACAGTCTAATTATGGCCTGAGGTTTGTAAGGCAGCAGTAAGGGCAGAGAGGAAGATAAGCAGCTTTATCAGGAAAAGCTAGCATGACAAAAGGCTCACATGTTGGCACTCAGGCACTTTTTCTTGCCAAAGATGGTCATCTGGAAAGCCAATCTTCTTTGCTAGGATTCTCATTTGTGATTTGAGAAAAGGGTTTCAAAGCAAATTGGTTTTCTATTCAATAATCCATACACATTTTGTTTGGTGATATTTTTGCCATCCATTCGAAGAGGGCCTTTTCGCTCTCTCTCCCAGAGTTAACGTCCATACACTCCGCCCTTCTCCCTTCCTTCCTTCTGGGCTTTATTTCTTATGGTTGATTTTTATAAAGATTGTGAACCTCTCTGGTGTTATTTCTGTTAGACCACTTCCCTCCAAGGTGATTTCTCTCTGTCATACCATTTCAATAAACAACATTTGTAGGCCTGTGCATTATTTGACTGAAAGTTGAGCCATGTAGGCAAATTCAGTGTCGGGCTTGAAGGGATACTGAAGAGCATATGTTGGAAGTACCATCAGCCTCTATCATACCAGCACATCTAGTCTTTCTATGATTTTGACCTTTGCTCACATTTTCTCAACTCTACTCAGGAACTTTTACTGAAATCCCTTTCCGAAGAGTTGGCAGTGATACAGAGGTACTGTCCTCTGTTCTCAGGGTCCTGGAGCTGGGGTTGAATGTCCATTGTTTGCTTGCATCTTTGATTTCCTTGACTCTTTGCTCTAAAAATGGAGAATTAATAGTTGACCCTTAAATGGCTTTTCATGTCGTTTTGAAGGCCAGTCTCCTATTCATCAAAGTAGGATGTGGAACATGATTTTTATGCACTGATACATCAGTTGACCTTGCCTCAAAGTCCTGAAGCCTCAAACATGACTCATTCTATCAAGGTGCTTGTTTACAGGGAAGAAATTTCTACATCTTGCCCCCATTAGCCTCCCTATTTTCAGCACGTACCTATATAAACATATATAGAAAAGTTCTGTCAAACCTAGGCATATTCATAGATGGAACCTCATTTGCCTTGGATGCATATCTTCTTGTTTTCATGAAAGTAGAGAATTTTTCTTCTGAATTTTCAACTTTTGTTGGTGCCTTTTATCGGTCTCTTCTTGTACTGTAATTGTGATTATTTCTCTTGATGGTGTTTCACGTAATTGTTACTATTGTTACTTACCATCAAGTCAGTTCCAGCCTACAGAAACCCTCTGCACAGCTGACTGAAACACTGCAGTCTTGCGCCATGTTCACAACTGTTGCTATGCTTGAACCCATTGCTGCAGTCACGGTGTCAATCCATCTTGCCGGGGCCTTCGTCTTTTTCGATGCCCTCTACTTTGGCAAACATCATGTCCTTCTCCCGGGACTGGTTTCTCTAGATACTATGTCCAAAATATGTAAGACGGTTTCACCATTCTTGCCTCTAAGGAGCATTGTAGTTGCTGTGCTTCTTTCATAAAATCTTGTTTGTCTTTTTGGCAGTCCATGGAACAATCAACCTTTTTCTCCTGCACCACAATTCAAATGCATCTGTTCTTCTGTGATCTTCTTATTCAATGCTCCACTTTCACATATATATGAAGCAATTGAAAGCACTTCAAGTCCCTCAAATACTTGCTGGATTTCAGCAAGTGCTTCAAGTCCCTCAAGTACTTGCTTGATTTCAGAAAATGCTGTTGTATAATATGGAAATTGCAGAGTGTTAATAAGCCTTCCTCCAATCCGGATGCCACATTCTTCTTTATATAATACAGCTATTAAATAAAGCAACTGCAAAAAGCAACTACAAAATAGCAAGACCAGTGGAAACTTAGAACCTTTAGAAATGAAAACTTGGTTCACCATGTAAGGTAGACATCCTTGAGTAGTTGAGACCTTAACTGAGGAAAGAGAAACATGAATGAAATGAAAAGAAAGGAGTTGTAAATACCAAATATGATTGTATGTTTGCAGCAGCTATGTGTTGGGTATATAGTTTATTTTATTTCTTTATTTTCCTTTTCCTGGGAATATTTTTTATTTATTTTTATTTATTTATTTTTCCTGGGAATATTATCAACTTTGTTGACAGTAAACTTTGCAATACAGTCCTTAAGTATGCTTACATGTAGCTGACCGATTTTGAGGTACAATTGACATAGTTTAAAGATGGCTATATTAATGATTGGAACTTTTCATCTTGATATTTTAGAGAATAAGAAAGCCTTCATTTGTATAAAGGACAGTTCCATCCTGTTAGGTTCAAATACAGTGCTCTTTTTGTTTTTGGTTGGAAATTAAGACATACATATGGATGCTGAGTAGCTAAAGGAGCATATTGTGCCAGTTATTAAGCTAGGTGTCTTGGATTTAACTCCACTGTGTATCCTCTGATTTATAATACATGACTGGCTCTGCAAATGGCATCTCTCAGCCAGCTGGATACCTGTTAGACTCTGCAAAAAGGGGTCACTAGAGAGAGCTACCAAGCTTTAAGAGAGAGAAGAAACACTGCCCCTTCTGTTTGTGTCAGGTTGGATTCATGTCAGCATTTCTGCAACCAAAGTTAAGGACAATGTTTCCATAGGGGCAACTGAATCCAATTTGTTGGTATTTACCCTTTCCCATTGTGCCACCTGAGTCACCAGTCCTGGCAGTCAGCTCTCCCGGAGAAGGCAGGAGGCAGCATTCCTGCTCCACGGGGTTCCTCTCCCAAGCTCAGAAACACTTGCCTCATTGCACAGAATTGTCTTTGCAGCAGGCTCTTTGCAGCCTATCGAAATTTCTCAGTAATTTTAACCTTTTAGTAATTTTAGTGGTTTCAACATCTTTAGTTCTTTTAACCCCAGGGTGGTAGCTGATTCTTGCAATTCTAGCTCCAAGATTTCTTATTTTTCTTCAATTAACAATTAATTAATTTTCTTTTTTTGCTTTTTGGGGGCATCACTGCCCTCTGGTGGTGGGAGTAGGAGGCCCAGCCTTTGCGCCTGTGGAGCTGGAATTGAACTCCATCCCAGTAGGCTGCAGACCCGCACACAACCACTATGCCACCGGGGCCCAGCCCTATTTTTTAAAACTAGTTTATTTCTCTATACCAAATTATTTCTGTTGTCTTATTTTTGTCTACTAGCAAAGTTCTATACATAAGATTAAAAATTATTTATTTATGTCAATATTAAGTAGACATTAAAAAAAATCAGAAACCTTAGTTGACCAGTCCTGTCAATTCATTTGTTAAAAAAAATCATTTCAAAATTCTTTGTGTATGCCTCTTGTCATTGTCAGCCCCTGGAGATATGTTCTATGCATTAGTATCTGGTTTCCAGCAGAAGAGAATTTTAATTGATAGATTTGGTGTGAGATCTCTCTTCTCCACTTTTTAGATTTTCCAAATGGCATCATTTAAAGAGAACTGAAATAGAGTTAGGCATATCCTGACCTCAGTCAAGCAGAAAAATATTAATCTTATGTGTGGCTAAATTTGTTTATATTCTTGAACTTTTGAAGCAGATTCAACAAAATCAAATATAGGTTGCTTCTGATAAGCCAGATAAACAGAATATTGCTTGAAACTCAAGAACTAGGTTTACAGAAAACAATTGTTTTACCTTGGTTAGAATTGCTAAAATTAGAAAATGAAAACATATATGATGGACAATAGATAAACTAGCCTACATAACGGCACACAGAGGTCCCTGAGCCATATATTATGCCATACCCCCAACACCACTGGGATAAGGCTGCTGATGTACTATTTATCTTGGGTTTGTGGGTAGTGGCTATCTGTGGCATGTCTGTATATATCTTGGAAAGTCAGAAACTGGTACTCTGGTGGTAGGTAGTAGTCAAAGTCAAAATGTCTCAAATTCTAACATGCAGTCCTCCAGAGATTTCCTTCAGTAGCATCCTAGTCACTTATATTATGTAATCAGGATCTTTTAATCTTATATCACTAATGCACTGAACATTCATTTGAATCTGGACAGAAAGATCAGAAATAACCACTAAGTTCATGGAATTTGCACCACCCTGGACATAACTGTAAATCACGTAAGTAACATCCATGGGAATGGCCAGAAGTTCATCCTCAGAAGAGAATGTAGAAGAAGGAATCGTACCATTGTTGCTTTCTAATGGATCTTGGCTGACAACAAAGAAAACTAGAGCTGAGCCCTGGTGGTGCAGTGGTTGTGTGGGGGACTGCGGTCCACAGGGTTGATGGTTCAAATCCAGCAGCAGCTCTCCAGGAGCAAGACTTCCTACTCCCACCAGGGCAGTGATGGTGAAGAAAAAAAAAGAAAACTAGAAAGATGTTTTGCTGTGTTTCAATGACTATGCAATGACATTTAACTGTGTGAATCATAACAAATTTGGGGTAACATTGTGAAGTATGGGAATCTCAGAATACTTAATTGTGCTCATGTAGAGAATAGATCAAGAGACACTCTTGGTTTTAGTTTGATTAGAACTTAGTTTGATTAAATCAGAAAGGTGTGTGTCATGGTTATATCCATTCACCACACTTATTCATTCTTTATATTCAGCAATTGATCCTAGAAGCTGGGCTATACAAAGAAGAACATGGCATGGGGATGGAGAGAGACTCATTAACAATATGTGATATACAGACAACACTCATTACGTGCTGAACACAAAGACCCGAGGCATTTGTTTATGAAGATTAAATACTACCACCCTTTACAAACCATGTAATCTGAAGTCATAAGTGGGAATATTATCAGAGCCTAGAGATTTTCAGAAGGATATGGATGATAATGGGAGCTATGTTAGTCTGGGTAGACTAGCGAAACAAATCCATAGAAAAGCTTATGTGTATAACAAAGATACTTATATATAAGAGCAAGTGAGCATTAAGAAAATATCCAGCCCAATCCAGATCAAGCCCATAAGTCCACTATTAGCCCATATGCCCACTAGCACTCTACAAGGTCCTTCAGACTTGTGAAGCACATGCAATGAGGCCAAATGCTGGATGATCACAAGCCAGTGGGTAGAAAGTCTTTGGATCCAGTCATGTTGTCAGCATCTCAGCACTGTTAGGAGTCTCCACACGGCATCTCTAGGTCCAGGTTTCTGGCTCTATCAGGGTAGGTCTATATGGTTTCGCCTCAAAGATATCTTTCAGGGAGCCAGCCTTGTCAGTCAAATCTCTCAGGCAGTGAGTGTGTCTCCAAGGAAGTCAACCGAGAGAGATCGTGTCTCCTTGCCTCTCCACATTATCAAGAATTCTCAGGAGAAGGCCATGCCCACACAGAGATCTCATTGACTATCTCCAGATTGACAGCTAGACTCCATCCCTACACTCTTAATCCTCAAATTGACACCACAGGAGCCCAAGATACATTTGTGAGGTCTTCAAAGGAAATAAGCCAGAGTGCATTGAGGAAATGACTATAGAAGATCAATTTTATAAACCTGACTTGAACGGTTTATTCCTTGGGAGTTGATATCCTCTCTGATGCATGTTCTGGTTCTCAACTTTTTCTGCATTCTGTTGTTTGATATTATATGAATTTTGTCATTAGAGGTGACCCTTTTAAAATTTGTTGTATGTTTTTTAGTGTATCAAAAACAGGGTTGATGAACCTATAGAGACAGCAAGTAGCATACAGCATAAAGGTTTCTGGCAGGTGGTGTGTGTGTCTGTGTGTGTGTGTGTGTGTAAAAGGAAGCTGATATCAAGGAATTCAAGAAGGAAGAGAATGCTTTGAATCTAATTGTGATATCAACGGTACAATACTGCTTGATGTGACTGAAATATGGAATGGTATCTGTATTAACTCCCAATAAAATAATTTTGGAAAAAAAGAAACCACAACCTTTAGTATGAATTATACCTCGATGTAAAGAAAAAAAATCATAACTAGAATAATAAGAAGGTCTATGGTAAACCGTGATAAGATTGAAGCTTTCAAGGATCTAATTTCATTGTCAAAGATTCAATTTTATTTGGATCCACAATCAACAATCAGTGACGATGGCAGTCAAGAGTTCAAGCAATGCTTTGCACTGGGAAAATCTATTGCAGAAGATCTCTTTAAAATATTAGCAAAGAAAAAATATATTAGCAAGCAAAAACATCACTTTGAGGACCAAGGTCATGTGAAATAGTTCCTTTTAGAAAAATTCATACAAGACAAATCCTAATGAAGGGGACCCTGGTTGTGTAGTGAATTATGAGTTGGGCTGTTAACTGGAAGGTCACCGGTTTGGACCCAGTTAGTGCTCCGCAGCAGAAAGATGAGGCTTTCTGCTTGTGTGAAGATTTAGTCCTAGAAACCCAGAGGGGAAGGTCTGCCATGACAGTGTCAGAATTGGCTGGATGGCAGGGAGTTTAGGAATCATAACAAGGCGGAGATTAGTGAGGTCGCAAATGTCTGACACTTGCAAAATGCTATCCAATTACCTTGGATGGCTAAAAAGAAAGTTAACAGATTGAAATCCAGTTATGCTAGAGAAGATGAGACTTTCTACTCCCACAAAAGAGTTCCAGTCTCAGAAACTCACAGGGGAAGTTCTGCCCTGTCCTGTAGGGTCACTATGAATTGGCACCTGCTCGATGGCAATGAGTGTGGCTTTGTTTTCGATGCCATTACATTATACCAGGCCAACCACCACCC